>JAULJZ010000009.1:6407099-6426464 GCA_032270985.1 Heliamphora pulchella | reverse complement strand
TTAGACGTTCTAACATCATGCATGATAGTTTTACCTTTCTTATCCAAAATGATACAATTATCTTTTGAAAAATTCACTTCATAATGAGTGTCGCACATCTGACTAATACTTAACAGATTTGCCTTTTAACCGTCAACCAAAATATGTTTTCCAATTTAAGAAGACCAGGGGAAGAAATAATGCCTTTTTCTATGATTTTTGTCGAATTTCCGTCCCCAAAAGTTACCATCCCATCATTATAAGACTCTAATGTGGCAAACAAAGACTTGTCCCCAGACATGTGTCTAGAGCAACCACTGTCAAGATACCATCTATGTGAACTTTGAGCTCTCATAGCAGTTTGAATCACATAAGCTTTCAGGTCTTTAGATTGAACCCATATTTTTCTAGTTTTCACAGGATCAGACTTTTTTACATGAACTCTAGGGGCATAAGGTAAGGACGGTCTGTGAAATGGGACAGGATAGCCCAATTGAGACATGTCATGCAACTTAAAGCAATGTGGTCGGATGTGACCTCTTACTCCACAATAATGACATATGGGAACAAATTTTTTTTCAGCAATAGGCATTCGATGTAACAGTTTGCAATAAGGACGAATGTGACCCGGAATACCACAATGATGACAGATAGGAGAAGAGTTAGGCTTTTTTACCTTGCCATGTTATAAGGTGGCTTTACCTGTCGCATTCGTTCCTTTAGTCTTTACTTGAGTGTAAGTCACTTCCTTCTTTCTTTTCACCTCCTCTGCCTACTTAGCTTTCACAAATTTTGAGACAGCTTGTTCTTTTTATTTCTCAGTAGATTGATTTGATATACCAGCAAATCCTAAGTCTGCTCTATCACATGCTACCTTTTGATCACCGAGAAATCCATTCAATGCACATGACCCTGTATTCCAACGCTTGAGAGTAGCATTTGCTTGATTCAATTTATTTTCAAGATCAATTATATGACATTCAAATTCAAACAATTTAAAAACTTATCATTGTTCAAAATCATGAACCTTTCTTTATCTTGTCTATAGTTTTCCAAATTGCACAAAATACTCATTTCATTTTTCAGTTCTTCTTCTTTTGCTTGAGCCATCAGAAGCTCTTGCACAAGTTTTTCTGTCTCACTTTCACAGGTTTTAAGTTGAAAAGCAAGTTTGGCACATTTTTTTATTAACACGTAGCTCTCCTTGTACAGTTTAGCATAAGCTACTTGGAGAGTGTCACTATTTTCCCCTTCAACAATTTGAACATTATCTTCTTCTTTCTCATCCTCATTCACAATCTTATTCAGATCATTGATACTATCATCAGAGTGAACAGATGCAGCAAAAGCTATAATATTATTGTCATCATATTGATCCTTATTGTCATCACTCAATTTAGGTTCGCTTTCATCATCCCAAATTACAGTTAACACTTTTTGCTTCTTTTTCAACTTGTTTGGACATTCCTGAGTAATGTGCCCAAAACCTTTGTACTCATAACATTGGAGACCAGAACTTTGAGATTTTTGCCCCTTTTTGTCAAAGATTTTAGGACCATTCTTAGGTTTGTCACTCCTGAATCGCTTCTATAATTTGTCATCTTGATTTGACTTTTTATTTTTCTAAAACTTTTTAAATTTTTTGACAAGCATAGCCATCATCTAAGGATTAAACTCATCATCAGAATCACTAGCAAACCATTGAGCTGAAGTGAAAGCCAAATTTTTTAAAGATTTATGATTTTGAAAATTCAGCTCATACGTTTGTAAGTTTCCAACCAAACTTTTCACTGTAATAGAATCAATGTCTTTGCTTTCCTCTATGGCAGTGACTTTTGGTTGAAAGTGTTCGGGAAGAAATCTCAATATTTTTCAAACAATTTTTAAATTAGGAATCTTTTTACCAAGATTAAAAGAAGCATTCACAATGTCACTTAACTTAGCATAAAAATCATCAAACTTTTCATCTTCTTTCATGCGTAAAGTTTCAAAATTAGTGGTTAGACGTTGAAGTTTAGAGATTTTTACAGTTTGCGTTCCTTTATAAGTGACTTCCAATATCTCCCACGCTTCTTTAACCAGGTCACAAGTGCTTATTCTACGGAATTCCTCCTGAGTGAGCCCACTAAAGATAGCGTTCATAACCTTATTGTTCCACTCGACATTCTCAAAATTAGTTCTATCACATTTAGCCAATGGCTTAGAAATAGTTTTCTCATTTACAGTCATGGTTGGATACCTATGCCCCTTAGTAACAGCTAACCAAACCCTTTCATCTATGGACTTAAGAAAAGCTCTCATCTGAACTTTCTAAAATTGGTAATTAGTCCCATCAAAAAGAAGGAATCTACCAGTGGAAGCACCCTCTTTTAAGAAATCCATGAATGCAAATCAAAACAAGATAGCAACCTCTTTTAAGAAATCCATGAATGCAAATCAAAACAAGGTAGCAAGAATCACGTAAAAGCCTGCTTTGATACCAATTGAAAAAACCAGTTTTAATATGCAATAATTAAATGGAAATCACATAAACACATAAACCAACCAACAAATGATGAGACAAAAAAATTTTACGTGGAAAACCCCAATAAGGGTAAAAATCACGGGAGTAATCCTAGTCCGAGCAAACAAGCACTATATGAGAGTTTGATTACAAGAAACGTCTTACTTCACCCATTGAATCCTTAACCTAAAGCTACCCGTCTTCTTACCGAATTCTCGTGAGCCAATACTGTGCTTGCTTGTCGTCAGAATCCTCCGTCGAACTTTGTCACTTGAGACTCCTCTCAAGTATTGGTTTCGATGATGAAGAAGATGAATTGATGATGATCTTTGAGCGTATCAGTCTAATAGTGAATCATCAATTCTTGTTTGAAAACTCTCCCTCACTCAATTCTACAGCGATCAAAAACAAAACAAAAAACCTCACACTCTAATAGTTACCTAAACGAACAATATATGACTCAACAAAAGCTGCTAACCCTACCAAAAAATAATGAAGCCCCGAGATAGACCGCTCAAGCGGTCTTTAAACTGATCGAGCGGTCAAACCTGTCAAGCTTAAAAACTTTGTTACAGATACCAAGACTTGGGAAGCACTGAATTCATCCTTCTAATCTCAATTCTACACACATACATTTTCAACAAAGACCAAGCATCATGTCGAGCAATTATTAAAAAAATATAAAAAAATAAAAATAATAATTGTGTCATAGACTTGCCAACATGGGGAAAAAAAGTCTTAGGCGCAAAAGTCCTAAGACATACTCTACCCTAACTACAACAAAAGGTTAAAGATACTATTTTGGTGTAAATTTCCTCCAATACTTTTACTATCAGCCTTTCTTATATGCATTCAAGTTAAAATCGGATTTTTTTATTTTTAAAATTTAAGCTAAATAAAAAATTCATTTCGTTAAGAAATAACTTTAGACCACCATGCAAAGAAAAAAAATTAAAAAAATAAACTTCAAACAAAAAGTTTAAAAATTCAACTTTAAACCAAATAAGCCCTAGCAAGAAAAAAGATGAGTGTACAACATACTAAAAAATGTATTAACTCGTACAAAGGCAAAAGAGAAAACATTCACTGATACATGTTCAAAAAAAATTACTCTAAAGATCAACTGGCCATATCAACATAAGATGCCATAAATTCCTTCTTTTTTGTGTGGAAGTTTTAACACAGTTCACCTCCTTCGATCTTTATATGTACTCACTATCTTTCTTTCCCCAAAAAAACTCAGAAATAAACAACAATTTTCATCTCTCCATAACAAAAGAATGTGGCATCCAATACAAAGGCTTTTCTCGCAGTCCTCCATAAGCATTTTGTACAAATCCTATAACATAATTCATCGGGTTGGATGGCCTATCCTCGTTGTTTAAAAGATTCAAGTATCGGGCCATCTTCCCACCATGTCTATCATTCTGGAGCAAATTCCAATGCTGAACAATTGAATATGACGGGAAATTGGTGATGATCATCCAGGCACAAGCAAGACGGGCAATTTCAGTGTTATCTATGAATCGATTTGCATCTTACATCCACGACGAGATGGTGAATGTGTGGAGCATACCATTTTACTCTCTCTACATGCTCTATCGAAATCTCCCATGAATGGCCTACAAATAACAAACAAATCAAGACTGTCAAATGCAGAGCAACTCCCAGCATTTCTCAATTTTTAACTGCATGGTGAGATGGTTTTTGCGTACTAAAAAGCTATATTACATGGACCCTTATAAATGCATAAAGTACTCGTGTCGGATATTCAATACTTTGATAACAGTATAGGATATGTGTCCGACATTTCTAGTTAACTAGGAAACATATTTATTAAATCAAGTTTACTATAGAATTATATATAAACTCATATTATATATGAAATTCTCTATGAAACCTTGTAAACACTATCTATCTTAAATAATACAAAAGATATATTAAGGAATATAAATACTTTGCCATGTCCGAGAGCCCATGACATAAGAATTAAATAAATCCGACACTTAGCCATTTATCCACACTCGACAACCATACCCAAGTCCATGTAACATAGCTAGTAGCCGAAAGTCTGAAGAAAAAGAATATGCTTAAGTCATGTGCCCGACTTAGAGACATTCTGCTTGTAATCGTCAGCTTAATTATCTTTCAATAAATATACATAAAGAATAGGGTAAATTATACACCCATCAAAAGCTTAAACTTCTGAGCTTTTTGCCTGCTTCATCAAAAGAGGTTGGGGTGCATATGGTACCTTCGGATCTAGAAATTTCATAAATGGATTTCACAACATGTTCTGTCCAAAAACCCTCCTCTGAGTCCTTTGCATTGCCATGGACATGTAACATTCCACCCACACCCCTGCACCAATAACATGACCATTCAATACCAGTGAGAGAAGGATTAGAAGGAAAAAGAGGAAACTAGACACTAGAAGGAACCCCAAAAGCAAGAGGGAAAGGAGAAAAGAAAATAAAAGAAAAGAGAACAGCAGACAGTAGAGATAAAGAAGGGGGGAGAAGACAGCAGATCTGAGAAAAAGTATAGACGGAAATCAACAGAGGATTTTCTTACTATATTAATCTTTCAGAGGAATCATATGATCAATCAATGGGAGAATATTAACATATAGTTTTTCTCAAATTTATTATCGATTTAGTTTGTTTCAGACTCATGTTACTGTAATTGGCCAGACCCATTCACAGGTTGTACAAGTATTAGATCAAATCATGCAGAAGCACAACATAAACCTAAACAGTAATAATTTCCGAAACAAGGAACAATTAAATCAGACACAGCAACTTATAGCATCTAACACAATTTCTCTCTTCAGAAGCCATTAAACCCAGTGGCCAGGGATGTTGAAACAATTTGTGAAAGAAGTTTACTCCCAAAAAGTAGCACCAACATCAATAGTATAATTTTATGCTGCTAGCAATGAAAAAACTTCAGGAGGTCCAACCTCTAAAATCATCAGACAAAATACCTTAACGCCCTTACAGCAGTAACCCAACTACTCTCACTGGTAGGCAAGAGGCCAAGACAGACTCGATCGGCAACTCCCTGCGAAATAAAAAAAAAGTGGTTTCAGCAACGCAAAACTTCCTCATTCAATAAAATTTTCCAAGTGATATTGTCAAAAGGAGGAGCAAATAGTCAATAAATATGCTAGACTGGATAGGATAGAATGTAATAGGAGTGAAGTAGTCGAAGTACAATTAGTAATCTATCCAAGAATATCAGCAGAAGAGAGTTTGAACTGTAATCTTGCCATGCAAGGAGAGGGAATATTTAATAACTGATTCTTTGAGGGGAACTTCTATAAATGAATTTAGTTTCAAGTAGGAAATAAGAATAGCCTCCGTATTGTACAAGACTGAATCAGGTGACATATCACAAGCAGCAACTCAGTTAATAACCAATATCTTTTGGTATATATCCACAACAAGTAACATATTGTTCAGAGTCCGTTTGCATAAATGTGTTATAGTTTCATCTTCCAACTCCTTAAAAAGATGATTATGCCAAAATGCTACTAGGAGGAGGCGGCGAGGGGTTTGATGGGGTGGAGAGGGACGAGGGTGTCGAGGTTCAAGGAAGGGGGGGCTTTAGCTGATGTGGATAGAACGTAATAGAAGATCTTTTGATGGAATTGGCAACCGGCTTTAAGTCGGGCTTTTTGCCTTTTTGTTTAAAGTCCAAAAAACCAAAAAGCCTCATTTGGCAACCCAAAGGCTTTTAGCCTTTTAGCCTCTTTTTTTTTTACATAGAATTTTTTTATATATTTTTTAGAAATATCAAAACTTTTATTATACACATATGTTTTTTATAAAAATTATATTTTTAAAATTCACTCGTCAAAATTTATCAAACAAGATTCATATTGAAGGTAAAATTATCTAAAATTAAATTTTAAAAAATTATAACAATTTTAAATCAAACTTTTTGCTTTTTAGCTTAAATCCACTTTAAGCCAAGCTTTTTAGCTTATTGCCTTTTGGCTTTAAGTTACCCTTACGGTTCATCAAATGAACTTTTTCTTATTTGACTTAAAGCAACTTTAAGCAAAAAGCCTGGCTTAAAGCCAGGTTGCCAAACGAGACCTGAGTTCCTTTATATAGGTTGAAACTTGAAAGGTGTCTTCCTCGGTATTTGTACAATTGAGTATCTAAACTAGCTCAAACCATTTTTTATATGGCACATTTTATTGAGTCATTTTCTCTGGGATAAGTTTTGTGTAGAAAGGTTTCCTTGCCAAGCTCCCTATTGTGGGTTGCTTGTATACAGCTGGCATTTCTTTAATGCATTTTTCTAATATACTCTTTTAATTATTAAAAAAACTACTAGAAGCTAGATCAGAATGGATCATGTTCCGGCGTCTTAAATTAACCTTTACATCTCAATCCTATGAGATCACCATAACAGACCAATAATGCAAATAAAAAAATGAGAACAAAAACAATAGATTTATATCAATCAAAAATAAAGACAAGGTGCATACTGTAGGTGCTGTGACCCGGTTATCTCCTTCAAGTACGATGCAACGTTCCGCTACAGAATTAGCATGAAGATTACGTTTGAGTGCCTCAATAGCATGGGGGTTCCACTCACAAGCATAAACAAGTTTTGCATTGGCTCTGATCCACAAAATTATTAGAACAAGCAATACAAAAGGACAAAAATTGCAAGGCCAGTAATTGCATAGGCTGTGTATTGTGTAACAACAAACATGTAATAGCAGTGATAGCAAGTAATGAATCCAAAAGGTTCATTCCTCAACAGTTGAGATATATTTTGACTCAAACTCCACGGTCACGATTAGATCTCACAAAAATGTGTTCTCTCTCCTCTCTCCTCTCTCTAGGGTTTAGATACATTTTTAATCAAATCCCACAATCAAGATTGGTTTTGGCACAAATGTGCTCTCTTTCCTTCCTATTTTGCTTTAAACTATTCCCTCTTTCTCTAAAATTATCTCCTTCTCTCCACTCTTTTCTCTCCCCAAAAAATTACCAAATTTTTTTGGCAGATGGCCAAATCAATTCCCATGGAAAGACTCTTACTTCCTAAAATATAAAGACTATTTTTAAACTACTCATTAATTTAGAAAATCCTTAGCATTGCCCTTTAGAAACTTAGATCTCAAATCATAGAAGAAGATTACTATCCTCAAGGACCATAGCAGCACTAATGCTACAGGCAACCCCCTTAAATGAAAAGTAACAATTGGCAAATGATAACTATAAGAACACATAAATCAGAAGTAACCAAAATACCAAACTGATAATCACAGTATACCTCACAAGAAATGGCAGCACAAAATATCCAATGCCAGCAAATAAATCCACAACAACTTCATCTCTACAGTCGAGACGGGCCATCCTAAGCTTCTCGGAAAGATTTCCCCAGGAGAACATGCATTTGGTTGAATCAAAGGAATACAGAATTCCATTTTCACGATGGTCAACCCAGCCATTATCTCCCACAAGAATCTCCAAAGTACTGTCCCTAGTTTCAGTTGATGCAACTCGACCCTAGAAATGCCAAGTGTAAGCATTAACAGAAAGGCACTCGTTACAGAGCAAATTACAAATGAAAGAAAATATTTGATGTCTTCAGTTTGAAGGGAATTTTTTCTTTGACTTATTGCAACATTTAGCTCATGGACATTTAAATGGCAGGTAACATCACTGAAACCTAACAATAAAACGTTCGTATTGTTGGTACCAAACACAGACTTGGTACACATACTAATCAAAAAAACCTTCTTTTTCTTCTTTAGTTGTTCAATTCCAACAGGATGCTACTTGTAAAGCAGGTAGCTAATGTGAAAACCTAATAGTAAAGACAAACCCCAATAAGCAAAAACAATGAACGTTCATCAGAAGTGAACAAATCCTTTTTTGGACAAGTAAATAAACTTCTCATCAAATATTGGTAATAAGAGAATGTCACTGATATAGAAGAGGAAAGCCGTGTGCAATAGTAATGAGGATAAATCAAAAAAGCCCTAAACCAGCAAAGCCCAACATACTACATTAAACGAATATAGATCATTACAAGGCTAAACAATTTACAAAATCAACGAGTTTACCTACCCAGCAAAAATCAGCGAGGTTATCCAAAGACCATGCACTCTCTCCAACAACCAAGTTTACAAAATGGACAAAAACACACACTTCAACTTATATACCAAGTTTCCAAAATGGACAAAAACACACACATCAACTTATTTAACGGCATCTCCAAACCATCAAATGACCTACTGTTGCCCTTACACCAAATCAGGCACATCAAGCACAATAGAACAAGAAGTTAAGACATTTACTTAACAAGACAAACCTGAGGTGGGCCATGCCCCACCTCTCGCTGCTCAAAGAGGACAACACCACCTTCTAAGACTCCTCAGCAGACTTGCAGGATCCTCCTACTGGGGTGACGAATCTGCTTCCGAAACTCACTCCCATGATCCAAAGTAAGAATCTTGTAAATAGCTCGCTCCCATCAGCAATTTCGCTGCCCAAAGATAGGACGCTTTCCCCTCAACATTTCTCCCCACACCTCCTGGATTGAAGCCCCTAAGAATTGAGGAAGCCCCACCCATCACCATAACCCAACTCAGGGATACAAAGAGTCTTCCTCTGCGACAATCCTCAAGCCCTAACCTCCACAAAGCACACGCCCTCATTTGCAACCATCAAACTCCAACACTAACAACCTGCCACTCAATCTTTAAAAAAAAAAAAATCTCCTCCCTTCACAACTACATCTCCTCTGACAACTACAACTATGATGACAACAACAACACCTCAAAACCAAACAGCATAATTGCAAATCCCAGCCCCTCTCAAGTCTCAGGCACCAAAATATGTCATCCATAGTCTTAGTGACGACATTGAAGGTCTTGTAAGCCAGTTGAACAATCCTCTCTTTGCACTACTACTCGCCACCACCATCTCTGCCACCTTAATCTGCAATGTTTTATACAAAACCTTTGACTTTTTATTTTTTATTTTATTGAAGATTGGAGTCCCTCATCCCATAATGTGAACAGTATCTTGCTGCAACCTTGGTTCCATTACCTACATATCACTTGGCAGAACCAATCCAGATAACAGCGGTATGTTGACTATACTTCAACAAGGTGAAACACTATCAAATTTGGAAGATAAACTTCTTGCAGGTTTCTGCTCTTGTACAATACAAGAAAGAGATGTATGTATTCAAAGCATCATTTAGAACTCCAGTTCAAAACAACTTCACAGTCGGCCGGAGTTCAAGAATTTTAAATGACCGAGCTTAAAAACCTCCTACACATTGGAATAACACTTCTGGTAAAAAAGGGAGAATCTCCAGTCACCCACTGTTCTGGGCAGAAAAGGGCATACTCAAATATGGTTGGCACATTGACGTCACTAATACAAGCCTCCATAGCGTTAGAACCAGCAACCAATTTTAATGCACATCAGTATCCGTGTTCAGATATGAGTTCCATCCATGTGTTATATGATGTCCAAAAAAATTAAGACGTCCAACAACAGCAGTTCCATAAACAATACGCATAGGCCATACCAATCTGGCCGAGATAAATATGTTTGAAGCCCATGAATGAAAAAAACACAAGTGGCCACGGCAACTGACATGCAGCTTTGTTCATAGAACTTACCTGCCGAGCAAGACGCTGAGCACCAAGTGATTTGGCAACAATAAACCAAAGCTCATCTCCAACTGAGTCCCATATTGGTTCCTTGAAGGATGACACTGGAAGCACAACAATATCCCCTAGTCGCTCCCATCTGTTGCAGACAAAATACGTTAATCTGAAATGTATTGCAGTATATGGATAAAGCTCTCAAAATAGAACAGCCTACCAGCAAATTCTTTGTCAGCTTTGATCCAAAAGTACAAATAATCAAACGAAAGAGCAAATCATATAGTCGTAATGCAGCATCATATTGGCCAATTGATAAGCAGAAGGTGAAAAAATAAAGATAAGAAAACAAACCTTGTGGGTAGCTGCTCTAGAAGTTCTGTTGGTAGGCTTTTGTGCTGTATCAAAAAAGCTACAGCTTCACTCATCACTTTGAGAGGAGAGTTGGAAATTTTTCTCACTTTGACAACCTTATCTGCAATTATATTTGCACCAAAAGCCATTAGAAGATTCAAAGCTGCTAAACAGGTGAAATCCTTCCTTAACACCTCCTTTCCGGTAAATTCCGTGTATGGATGAAGGTTATCCAACTCTTCAAATTCCCCTCCAGGATGATTTTGCTTGTCACGGTAAAGCGTACAAAAATTTTGAGTGACAGGGAAACAAATATGCATTCCACTCTCCATGGAATAAACCTTTCTCCCAAGATCTAACCATCTAAACTTCTTTAAAACATCCTTTGCCAATTTTGCATATTTTCTTTCAAGTTGTAAAACCCAAGGCGAGGCAACAATCTGATGTTTAACATCTGTTCCCGATGATTCAGTCCCAAAATTCAGGTCAGGAACTTCATTTGACCTTTGTGCAATTCTCTTCTGTTGAATTTGAAAAAAGCAATTCCCTTTATCTACAACCCCCTGTAGAAATTGAAACCCACCATTCCCTTTCTCTACAACCCCTTCATCTTTGTAAATAGCACGCTTCACATCATTTACAATAGGCATCGAGCTGCCGCCTAAAGACATTAATGGAAGTAAGTCCACTTTTATTGGGGCACTAAATTTCGTTCCAAATGCATAACAAGATGTGCCTCCACCAATCACAACTAGATCATCATCAACAACATTGGCTGTGCAGCGAACAAAAAGATCTTTACCAATAGAGTCGAGTATCACATGCTTCCACAAAGAGAGCCGCAAGTCAAGTAGTGACAACTCTTGATAATGTTGTCTAACAGGACATCCCCCTATAATGCCCAGATGATTCTTATAAACAAACATGGAATGTGAAAATCTTGCATGCGGGTTTCCTCCTGCCATATTTTCCTTTTTCCATAAACATGTTTGAATATCGAAACTATAAAGATCTCCCAGTGCTTTCTCTCCATCATATCCTCCAAACATAAATAACTTAGATCCACATGTCACCAGGGTGTGGGAATGACGAGGGCATGGCCATTCCCCTTGGACACGCATCTCATTCCACTCCAAACTGGATGTGTCAAGGAGATAGAGTGCTGAAGAGACTGAATCACCATTAAGCCCGCCAAATACATATACTTTTGAATCTATAACTGCTGATGCATGCCGATGCCTGTATAACATTGTACAAAGTTAGCAGTTCAAAAAAATTAAATCAACATCTTCCACAGAGGTAATATAAATGGACAGAAGGCCAATCACATATATTTTGCTAAAGATTCGAAAACACAAGTCAACTGTTTGAATCTTCATTTTTCCCCTTTGGATATTCATTCTACCACGGTTGTGCGAATGAAAAGAAAGTAAATTAAACAGAAACATTTAATAACAACAATGAGATTAAATACCGCCTCCGAAGGAGTTGGCACGCAATATAATTATCAACACACGAAAATAGATGAAACAACAATAGAAGAAGGGATGTGTTAAAGACATCACCTTGAAGGGAATACAGTGCCTGTACATTCTAACAACTTCCATTCACTCTTTGCTGTATTAAGGACCCAAACATCATTCAAAATATTCACCGGGTCAGCCCTGCCTCCAATAAGAAACATAAGATCTCCTACCATAGAAGAGGTGTGACCCAAGCGCGGAGATGGAGCACCCTGAAAATTGATTGTTTCCAACTTACCACATAATGGGTCAAGTAGTAAAGAATCATTTCTTCGTGCATGTCTTCCCATGCCTCCAAAACCACCAAAAATGAGAACTTTTTCATGGTTCATCTCGCCCAATGTACATGCAGAGTGACCCCAAAGAAAAAGCTTCTCAACAGGTTCACCAATGATCATCATCTGAACCAAAGGTAGACTGAAATCCAGAACTCCAGACGACCCTGCCAATGATTTAAAGATTCAGACTCGCTGTCACATTAAAGGAAAGTGTCCTGCAATAAAACATATATTAGTATGTAACAGCACTGCCAAAGCATCCAAGCATCCAAAGCAACAAAGTGGAGCTCCATACACCTTGCATCCTTACCAGTTATAAATAATTAAAACTCATATGTATACATCACAGTTTGTCAGTGTTGTGATTCAATGTAAATGCAACACACATTTGACTTTTCGAGATGCATTACAATCATGAAAACAAGAAGGTCTATGTTGGTAGATATTCCTAGCAATACGGTTAAGTTAAAATCTATTTATTGTATATACATAGTTGAATGTGTCCAATTTTCTATTGTTTTTATTTTTGGTCTAGGTAGGGGGAAATTCCCAATAACCTAAACAAAGATTACAGGGAAAAGCTCTGGCCTTTCAGATCCTGGTTCATCCTGCACTGAAGATTATCAGAGAGCTCACTGACAACTTGCATAGGCTGCTCAAGCAGCACAGCTTCTCTAGATAAAAGGTCAGTGCAAGAATTTTCCACACACCATGCATGGCGAAATTCACATTCCCATCTTGATCCAAAACCTTGTGCACTTGGCAGGGTCGGTTATACTGTGGGTGCAAGATATTAGGTTCCCAAATCCATAATAGGTCCTCCAGATAGTTGGATTCAAGAATAAGTTTGGATCAACCTTCATCTCGAGCTATTTCTAAAGCTTTTCATATCGCCTAGGGCTCAGCCACCAGAGCTGTTGCCTGTCCAATCTTACATTTAAATCCCACCAGCCAACTGCCAAACCTCTTGCAGTGACAACCCCATTGTCATCAACTGTGGAGCCATCAACATTGATCTTTATCTAGTGTGAGGGTGGGGTTCCTGTTGATCATAATCATCTTAGACTTCTGGGCTGTTTCTACATTATTAACCTCAGGTACTTCCCGTTCGTGATTGAGACTAATCTTCACGAGGCAAGAAGGTGCAACAAACTCCGGATCCTTCTCCTGAAGGTTTTGTCAATATGAATACTGGGACATAGTAGCCAGAAAATTAGCTGCCATGCAACATTAAGGATCTGCCCATAATACATTATAAGTTTCCAGTCTATTCAGCACATCAAAGGTAAGTAGAAAAATTCAGCCAAGTGCTCGGGTCTCACTATATTTCACAAAATTTCTTTCGCAAATGGCAATCCCCTAAAGCAAGGAAGTGGATTCAGATAATACTCCACACACTGGGCAAGAAGAACCACTTGCAACACGGTGTCTAACTTTGAAAGATTAGTCATTCTGTGATCCTGTCTAACTAGCCAAGCAAAGTGTTTCCACCTTGGCATTCCCTCAGCCTCCATAGCTGTCTACAAGCCTGGTTTCATCTTGATTCTCCAAAGAACCATGTGTTAGATTGTAAACTGAGCTCACTGAAAACTGACCATTGATGGTAGCCTTCAAGACATTCGTCATGTTGAAAAGAACCACACTCAAAAGCCTACTCTCTTAACATCATTTGGAAGTAGTTCTATATCCTCCCCTTCAACTGGTGGAACCACATGTTGAATGAGGGAAGTGTCTAGAAGCCAGGTGTCCATCCAGAACTTGTTATGATTTCCTTCCTGCTCTCCAACCCATACCCATCATGCAATAAGGTTCATCCCCTGAGAATGCTCCTCCAAGTATACGAACAATTAGACTTGTGTGCCCCCAAAAAGAATCATTGTTAGGAAAGAATTTGCTCCTCCAAGTATATGAACAATTAAACTTGTGAGCCCCCAACAAGAATCATTGTTAGGTAGGAATTTGCTTCGCAAACCCACATCATCATGCAATAAGGTTCGCCCCTTAAGAATGCTCCTCCAATTATATGAAACCATCATCATTGTTATGTGGTATTTGCTACTCAAAACTCCTGCCCAGAGAGAAGAGTTATCCTGCAGTAGCCGCCAACCAAACTTGGCCAGAAGGTTGCGTTCATGTCTCCCAAATTTCGGATTCCCAAGCTTCCATCCTCCTTGGGACAACAGACGGGATTGGGTGCATTTTCCTCCATTCTCCACCGCCCACCACCCCGGGGAATTCTCTATTAGAGCGTTCAACAATTGCACAAATGGATATTTAGTGGGAGATTTAGTGGTTGTGTACAAACTTCGTAGCCAACCTAAAAGCTTAATCTATTAGGTGGAGTGGTCATAACATTATATTAAGTAGTCACCCATTCATTACCCAAGCAATGTAGAATTGTATACTCTAGCATCTCCCTTCATGTGCAGCCGATTTTGATGTCTATCACATTTGAGATTTGTCACATGTATCCTTTTTTTGGGTATACCATTGTGCAGACTTTTTCTTCAGTATCTCATCATGGGGTGTGGACTTTTCTTTTCTTTTTTTTTTTTTTTCTGAAGTGTGTGCATTGAGTGGAATGAGCCCCTCTATGATACAATGTAGAAACTTTGTATCTAACCTAAAAGCTTTGCATTGAGTATAATGAACTGGTTGAAGTAACTGCCAGCACAAGAACTGCTGCCCCTGCAACTGACAACTGGGATGCTTTCCAGAAAGCTATCTTGGAATGTATCCAATGTACCCTAATAAGTCTCCTTAGATACACGTGTATGCAGTCAAGAAACGTCAAGATACTTTCCTAAATATAAAGGTAAAGCAATGTTTGCTCAATGCACTGATATCGTTGGCTCTACTCCTATGCACCACATGTAGATTTTTTTTAATTTCTACAACATAACTCGAAGCCCTCAAGCATTACAAAAATTATTCATGACTTCCTGCATACATGGGGCTTGGGTCTCAGTCCCTTCTCCAAACATGATAATAATTATCAAAATCCAGTGAGATATGCAACAACCATTTCTTGCAGCATCGATTCCTTTCCATTTCTTATCCATCACACTGCCTTTGGGCGTATTGCTAATTTAGAAGTTCAAGAAAACAACAACAAAGAAATTCATCTAGACAGTCATGGTCAAGCATCCTAAAATCCACCTAGCAATCTAATTAGTTGGCATTGCAGTTTTCTATGCATGTACCTGCTACATCAAACTATCAAAGTATAAAGATGACACAATGCTAATTTCGGGGTTGAGGGAATCAAATTTTTTTCATTTTTTCATTTTTTTCATTTTTCTTCTATAAGTAGAGTGGATGGAATGAGAAAAACACAAGGCTATGAGGTCTCATCCGGATGGCCAAAATTGTGAATTGGATATCCCAACCCAGCACCTGCAGCCAGGTTTGAGATAATCGCATTTGGTGGATAATTCATTCCAAATAATTAATCAGGATTGGGCAATAGATGGGACAAGATTCAATTTTCAGACCTGACTCTAAGAGCATATAAAAAACAGCTGAGAGTCATATATGAAATGGCTCATGTTCGTCATCAATAACTAAAATATGAACTTGCGCACAGCATTCACCGTTGAGTCAATTCAAAATTTGGAAAGACGAAGCAATCATATACCAAAATGGATGTCATTCGGCGATCTTCCATCTGAATCGATATCTCCATCTTGACCATTACTCAACAAATCCAGCCGATACTCAAAGTTCAGAGCCTCACTCTTGAACAAACCACCCTTAATATCATCTGCTAAACCACTCACCAACACTTTCTCACCACTCCCCCCAACGCCAGCCCCACCAAAACCATTGCTCAACAACGCCTCGCGAAAACCATCAGTTCTTCGCCTATTCGCCTCCATTTTCCCATTGGCGATCCCAACAAGGAACCTGACGTATTCAGCCGACACCAAAATGCGGTCGAGATCTCCCAACGGCACCTCCAACCGAATCGAACACCGGATGGCAATAATCACGCGCTTGTTCATACTTGTAACGCCCGACTCCCTGAACCCAGAAGAGATAGCTAGAGAGACCAAAAACTGAGCTGAAGACACGTCCTTGCATTCGACGGCGATGATTAAGGGTTCGAAGCGGAAGACGAGGTTGGAAGGGTGAGTTGGTGATGCTGAGTTGGTTGGGAAGAGGAGGTTGAGGACCGAGTCTGCGTCAGCTGGGTCGTGGGTTATGAAGACCCACGCGCCTCCCCTGGCCTTTTTCTTGGCGGCGGCGGTGGTGGGTTGGGAGAGGATGGAGATGCGGCCGGAGCAGGAGCTGGTGGTGAAGAAAGAGGGGTGTGAGTTGATGGTGTTGAGGAGGGGGATGATGGGGGCGTCTATGCTGCCTTTTGGTGATTTATCAGGCTCGGTTGAAGTCATGGATGCGAGCGCCGCCGCCTTCCTCTTCTCAAACTCCATCGTTTCTTTCTCTGTACTCTCTTGGTCTAGCTAAACGGGAGAGAGAGAGAGAAGAAGTTGGTATTGAAGAAAAGGGTTAATTTCATTTTCATTCCCTAAATCATTTTTTTTTATGGGTTAGGCTTTTCTTCGGTCTTGTTATGGACCGGAAATATCTAATTTGACATTTTTTTTATTTAAAATAAATATATTTTTATAATTTAAATTATTTATTTTATTGTTCTTAAATTATTTATTTTATTATAAAAAAATTAAATTAATCAAATATCGTGTTTGAACAAGAAGCCTCGTGGAGATCCACGAATGGGTATTTGAAAACCACTCAAGTGCGAGATCATTGGTCTGGAAAGCAGTTTAAGCAGAATATTATTAGCCTACTATTAGCACCCTGGTATTGGAGTGTCTTGAGCGGCATGTGCCTTGCAACCTTACCGATCCATAGTGGCATGAGGAGGGTATGCCATAATATTCGAAGTGGTTTCGTGGCAACCAACTTGCCACATGACCCTTAGATAAAAAAGATGAATTTACTTGGCACGTGAAGGCATTAATTTGGTGCTTGAATGCAAGTAGTTCGTATAACTTGTGGGTAAATACAGGCAAGTAGCTCGGTAGGCAGATAGCAGACATAAGTTGGCACTAGCATGGGCTAGGCAACTAACACTACTTCAACTAACTGACCAGGTGGTGTGGCACTTAGGGGCGTGCCTTGCACATGACTGGCAGTTAGCATTGTTGACCATGTCTGTGCATGGCTGCCCCATGTTGCAAACATTGTGGGCAATCATGGGCGGTTACAATCTGAAGACTTGTCATGGCTAACATGCCAACACATTGTGGCATGTGTGTGGCATCATAAGCGGTTATTGGCGGTTACAAAATTTATCCTGAAGATGTTCATAGGAGGACAAGTGTCAGTAACGTAGGTTTTCTCTTTTCTGCACATGTGCCTAAGTAGTGAGGGATGTCCACTACAGAATGCTTGTATATGCAAGCAACTGCTAGTAGCTGCCACATGCCTATATATGTGGGCATGGTCTGGCAGCTTTGGTACATAAAATGTTGGCGTGAGTGCTAAGGCATTTTTTTTGTAATTTTACTTGGTGGTAATACAAGGGTTGAGACGTTGTTTTGTAAAATTTTGAGTGTCTATATTTCTTGCTCTGTGTGCGTGCATCTTTTCATTATATTCGTGGCTGTGACTGAGTTTTGCTGAACTTAGTGCCATCACAAGGCAAATTTCGAGTTTGAAGTTTTGATCTTGTGACAATTGGTATCAAAGCCAGGTTGATCATATGGCTGGCGAAAATGTTATAGAGGCAGTTCGTGAGCGTGTCACACGATTAGAAAATCTGGTAGGAACACCCCAACCAGACGAGTCCCTCTTTCTTGTCGAGCAGATGGACGATGTTGTCGCAGGGGTTGTCTCTTTGAGAGCCACTGTTGAGCAACATGCCACTACTGCGATGAATCGATTTACGAAGATCATGTGAGACTTTGTTGCCTTGTCTGAAGCAATGAAGACCAAGGTTGAAAACTTGAAAGTAGAGTTGTCCCTCGTAAAGAAGGCCATCAGTGGTCATACAAGTGCTGCTGCTACGTCGATGAACGTGAAGGTCCCTGAACCAAAGGCATTCGGTGGAACTCAAAGTGCCAAGGAGTTAAAGAATTTTCTGTGGGACATGGAGCAGTATTTCAAGGCTGCTCGTGTGCTGAATCGAGAGATGGTGATTATTACTACTATGTACCTCACTGGAGATGTCAAACTCTGGTGGAGCATGGATGGAAGACGATGCTCGTTTAGTGATCAATTCGTGGAAAATACTAAAAAAGGGATTGAAGGAGTAGTTCCTTCCCTGTAACACGTCATGGGTTGCAAGGAATTCGTTGAAAAGATTAAAGCATGCCGGTATAATGAGAGATTATGTTAAGGAGTTCAGTTCATTGATACTGGATATCAAGAACATGTCTGAGGAAGACAAACTCATTAATTTCATGTCGAGCTGACAAAATTGGGCACAATTGGAACTCCGACGGCTACGGGTAAAGGATTTACCCACTGCCATGGCTGCTGCAGACAGCTTGGCTGACTATAAATTGGGAAAAGGCACCAAGGATGCCACTACTTCGAAGCAGAAAGGAAAGCCCAAGAAAAATGATAGCAAGAAGGAAGGCTCCAAGAAGTGAAAAAATGGCCAGAAAGCCAAGCCGAAGGCAGATGAAAAATAATGAAAAGGAAAGACTAATGCTGGTTATTTCATATGCAACGATTCCCATTGTGCCAAGGATTATCCAAAGCATGAGAAATTGAACGCCCTACTTGCTGAGAGAGAGAAGGGTGATAATTCAGACTCTGATAGTCCAACACGAGTCAATCCTCTGCAATTGTTGAATGCCCTTTATATTGAGCGAAACCTGACATCCACAGGTTTGATTTACATTGAGTCTTTTATTAATGATCATGCTGTGTTGGCTATGGTTGACACAAGCGCCATGCATAACTTCGTTGCTGAGCGCATAGTACAGTCACTTGGGTTGAAGGTTGCTAAGAGCCTAAACAGAATCAAGGCGGTGAACTCGAGTGCACAGCCTGTATGTGGCATGGCATACTGTATGCAACTCCGAATAGCAAGTTGGGCTGGGA
>JAULJZ010000009.1:6383815-6399282 GCA_032270985.1 Heliamphora pulchella | reverse complement strand
ATTCTATTATATCTTCCTATTGTTTATCCCTATTCGCCTATAAAGAGGCCATATCTTGTACAGTTTCAATAGACAGAGAATATAGAGTTATTTTCTCTTCTCAATTTCTTCAATACATAATCTTATACGCTTTATAATATTTCTTCTATGGAAAAATATTTTTTTAAAATTCATATTTTCTTGCACCAATTGAACACACATGCAGAAAAATAAAATAGTTATTTTTCTCATTTTCTTTTCTATCAAATGAACGAAGCCAGAGTTGTCATGCATGTCAAATGATATTATGAGAATACTAAATAATTAGTCCAACAAAATAGTTTGGCGTGAAATTTATTACTATAAAATTAAATAAAAATATCACGTAATATAATCACGTGCACCAAATAATTACTCCAAATTTTCTCTCAAGTCACGTTTGTTTTACTTAAAATTATAAATTTATAAATTATTAAAATTATATAATTATAATTTACATAAAAACTATAAATATTTACTAAAATAATAGAATTTGTGTTCACTTATTTAAGTGTTTTTTAAACTACAAACTAAGGTCTTGTTTGGGCAAATATTATTTATTAGTTTATTGGTTTATTTTTACTTATTTTAGTTTAAAATTCATAAAATTTGGTTTATTAATTTTTTTAAATTAATTTTTATCTTTTTTAAACTTTTTTAAATTTATTTTTATCTTTTTTAAACTTTTTTTAATATTTTATTTATTTATTTTTTATTTTTTTAACTCTGAATTGAGTATAAAAATTATATTAATTTGACTAAGTAATGAAAACAAGTTAGACTAAAAACGTATTATTTAAGCACAAGCACGTGATGGGAAGAAAAAGATTAGAGAAGATGTTCTGAGCTGATTGGTGGTGACGAGGAGGGCTGAGAGAGAGAGAGAGAGAGAGAGAGAGAGTGAGAGAGTGACAATCTTTGGGAGAGGCGTCCATGGAAGTCTCCTTGCGAGTGGAGAGAGCTCTCCGTTGCAGAACTATCTCGACTGACAGAGCCCGCTTCAATATCAAACCTTTTCCTGGATTATTCCTGCATGGAAGAGCCAACCAATCCTCACAAGTAAATCTTTTTTTTTTGTCATTGATTATACATACATATACATATATGCCCGCTCATATCTATTTTAGATGATTATACATACATGTGCGTTTATGCGCGCTTATATATGGTTCGGATTCGGTTTTTTTTTGTTTCCTTTTGGAAATCAATACGTCGTTTTAGTATATGTATTATGAGAATTGATGTTTGATTGTTTAATTCTGTTTCATTTATCTATGAGTTAAAACAATAAATTGATAGAAAATCACATCACAAACTTTTGATCATTAATTTAATGTTGTTTTTATTTATGAGCAAGTAATTATGTTGTCAATTTCTGGATGAAAAAAATTAGAGTGTGTGCATTTTTACACTGCATGAATCACCGCACACTCACAACATTTGTGAGTCTCATACCAAGTGTTGGTGTGTATAATGATGCACTACCCGTAGCTGGATTGTTTATCGATTGACGAGGTTCAGCAATTACTTGTTTGATTAATAACGGCACTTGTCTGTTTCAATTATACTGAGTAAAAATGCATGAATCACCGCACACTCACAAGTGCAGTGAGTCCCATACCAAGTGTTGGTGTGTATAATGGTGCACTGTCCGTAGCTGGATTGTTTATTGATTGGCGAGGGTGTGCAATTGCTTGTTTGATTAATAACTGCACTTGTCTGTTTCAATTATACCGATACAATTGTAAAAACAAAATTATTAAGCCTGTATGATGACAATTTCTGATTGTTTTGGATTTTATTCAGACTTCTTCATGGAAAAAAGACTTCCATGGGGCTGGGGTTTCACATCGAATAACTGCAAATGCAGGTTAATTACTTGAAATTGAATTCTTGTAAGTTTAATAAATTATTTATTTATTTTTTCTCAATTCAATTATTTTGATATTTTACTGTCTTTAATGTAGATTTTTCAAGAAGGGGGCCTGGAAAAATTCCGACTCCAAGGCCCGAAGGCTCTGCTCCAAAGGGATTTAAGCCCAAAATGCAGGTGGGGACAGGTACGCAGAAGAGGGATCAAAGAAATGACGGAGAGAAAGAAGGTCCAACTACTCCCACGTCCACTGAGTATGCTGAGCCCAACGATAGAACACTTGAAATGAAAGTTGATCCTGATAAAGAAGAGATAGTTGAATTTCATGAAGTGAATAAAATTGGGGAAGAAAGAGAAGATGAAATTGATGCAAAACTTCAGGAGGTATCATCCATAACAAGATCACCGGTAGCTGAAAAATTACATCAAGTGGCCGAAAATGGAAGAAGTGGCGCGCTTAGTGGTGGTGCAACAAAGTCAAAAAAACTGAAAACAATTGCAAAGAATGTTGAGGATACTTCTGTAGATATTGCTAAGAATGAAGGTGTCCAGCAAAATGCAAGCAATGGCATTGAGGAGTCAAAGAAGGCAATAACAACAGCAAAGAATGATGTTAACTATGCATTGGGTGGAGCAGATTTAGAAGGAAAACACCTAGACGGAGTTGAGAGTGATGATGTCGGAGAAAATGAAAGCATTAGGATTTACAAGGATATAACCAGAAATCAGTCAGCAAAACCCACATTAGTCAGTAAAGAAAATGAGAATGAGGATTATTCTCGTAAGTTGAAGCTTGAGATGGAAGCTAATATGCGTAAGCAGGTGTTGGAGAGGCTTGCTGAGGAGAACTTCTCGAAAGAGATCAAAATATTTTATTACCCGGAGGTAGTAAAACCCGATGAAGATATAGAAGTTTTCCTTAATAGGTGCCTTTCCACCCTACACAATGAACCAGATGTTATGATCATGGGAGCCTTTAATGACTGGCGATGGAAATCTTTTACTGCAAAGTTGAATAAGACTCATCTCAATGGGGATTGGTGGTCTTGTCTGGTTCATGTTCCTAAAGAAGCTTACAGGATGGATTTTGTGTTCTACAATGGGAAAGAAATCTATGACAATAATGACAGGAAAGATTTCTATATAACTGTGGAAGGTGGAATGGATGTAGCTGAATTTGAAGATTTCATGCTTGAGGAGAAACACAGGGAACTTGAGAGACTTGCTAAGGAGCAAGCGGAAAGGGACAGACAGGCTGAAGAGCAAAGGCAAATAGAGGCAGAGAAGGCTGCAACTGAAGCTGATAGAGCACAAGCAAGAATGGAAATTGAAAGGAAAAGAGAAACTTTGCAGGAGTTGATGAGAAAGGCTAAAAGGTTCGTTGATAATGTCTGGTATATAGAACCTAGTGAGTTCAAAGGTGATGACATGGTTAGGTTATATTATAACCGGAGCTCAGGTCCTCTTGCTCATGCTAAGGATCTATGGATTCATGGAGGGCACAATAATTGGAAGGATGGGTTATTTATTGTTGCAAGGCTTGTCAGCTCTAACAGAACGAATGGCGATTGGTGGTATGTGGACGGTAAGTGTGGATACCGACTTTCTTTTCGTTTGCATATTTTTCTCTCTTTATTTGATGATATAATAAAAATGCCATTTGGATGGCATAGAAGTAACAATTGACATGCATGATGGTGCAGTTAGCACTAAATTAGTGGTGGAAAATGTTTCTTTAGCTGGCATACGTAGTTGAATTTGGAGACTTTGTTATGTAAGATATGATCTGATTTACTTGGCACGATAAATCTTCATGACAATTAGCTATAATTTAAGAGATCTTTCTGTTACTGTGAGTCCAAGATGTGAAGAACAGTACCGGCACTTGTCCTGATTTTTTTTCTACCAGTTTTTGCAAGGTTGCTACCCAAAATAAAGATAATTACATCTATGCAACTGATTCCTAACATCCAACTGTGATATTAATGAAATCTATCAGTAAGGGAGTTGCCTAGTATTCCTCCTGACAGGGGTATCTGGATCTATTGTAATTTGTAGCATCGATAACTATTAGAATTTGGGGAACTTTGGCCAAAGCTCCCTCTCTTCAAAGACTTTGTGGCCAACAGTCCATTGGGCATTATGAAGTCTTTTTCTTCAATAAAGACATAAGTGCATACACATTTAGTTTTTAAACTTTAAAATGCTATGCCATTTGCTATGCCATTTTATCTACATGCCTATGTTTTTTAAAAAATTGGTATTTTTAGAATTCTCTTGTCGAGATCTATCAAACAAAAGTCATGATGGTTATCCAAAAGTCTTTAGAAAAAGAACAATAAATTTAATGTACAACTTTTATTATTTATCAAGGACAAATAAATTTTACTATATAACCAAAATAAAGCAATGTATCTTTAAAATAGTTGAATTAATGAGAAAAATATAATTTTTTTGAAAATTCCTTTCACATTTATTAGAATGCTCACTGATTTCATAATCAAATATTCTACGAGTCTAGAGATAAAAACTATACAAGAAATACCTATCTATATATTTTTTTTAAAAAAAAATTTCTAAAAAAATTAACAAAATAAATTTTGAGTAATCTTACACAAGTATCTAAAATGCAATGGACGGAAAACAGTTTTAAAAAATTCAACTCCGTTAATGAGATAAAAATAAAAAATTAAATTCATCAAAAATAATCGAATAGATAAATTTATCAATTAAATTTAGATAAATTTCATTGTATAACTATTTTTGAAAATTAACAACCAAAATAATATTTTTTTACAAAATTAGTGCAACCAATTCATAAACTTTAAAAAATTATATGAAATTAAAAAAATGATAGTGCAAAATGAATAGAATTCATGAAAAATTCATTTATAGATAAATTTCACCGTCGGTAAAATTTCACGAACCGATAAATTTCATTGCTCCTGTGTTTTGGACTTCACTTATCCATTGGGCCTAATGGCCCTCATCTCTTGATATATTGCATTATGGTAGGCATCCATCAAGCAAAAAAAAAAAAATCCAAAATATAGACATCATTGTCTTATACGTATACATCCACGATTACTTAGTATAAATAATACTTATTTTGCGACTAACAATTATAGAATTTTATGTTAAAAGGATCAATAGTTGAAAGTTTTCTCAATTTGAAGCATATTGATCACATGATAGTGGTTATTTTCCTCGTTATTCTAAAGACACGTATATCAATTTGGTGCAATTATTCAATGAGCCGTTTATTTGTACATTAATTTTATATATGGAGCACAAAACCATTATATATATATATATGTTCATTATTTGGTATTGGGAGAAAGAGAGAACAGTGGAGCTGAGGAAGAGAAAAAGAGACCGAGACGGAGAGAGTGAGGGAGAAAGGGTCAGACAACTACTGCGCAGAACACCGCTGGGTTGTCTCCTAGTGTAAGGGTAAAAATGCTTTAAAAGACTTTGCACCTAACAAAACTAAAACTGAGGGAACTTGGCTATTTAAAAACTTTTGGAGTGCCCTTCTCGCATGACAAAATTACTTTGAGAGATTTTTCACCAATTTTACCTAGAATTTATATCAACTAGACAACAGTATTGTGGAAGCCAAGAATCCTATTACTAAGCTTTGTTTGGGTTATTTTTCATTATATTCTATATTCTTTATTAGGAGGCTTATAATATTTGTTTATTTTGTTTTGAAGAGTAGTTTTCATGTCCTTTTTGAGTTCTAGCATGAATTCAAATTTCAAATTAAATTCTTTATTGGAATATGATTGTTCAGTTAATGTCACTCTTCTGCTTGATTTAACATTCACATGGAGTGTTTGTATGTTACCTTTTTTTAATGGGTAGTATTATTGGTTGTCAAAACTTTTACATACTAAGCAAAGTGATATCTGTAATCTATGTTTGTGCTGATTTCTTTTTGAGAGTTTTCAAGTGGAATAAATTAAAAGAAAATGATTTCATACTTCTGTTGTTATAGTTCTTCAGTAGCGACAATATATATGTTGAATCTCCACTGTGTTGGTTAACTAGGTGGATCAATTTATGTTAAACTAATTTAAAGAAGACCAAAGACTTATCTCTTTAACCATACCATTGCTTGATTGTATTGTATGCACTATTTTGGTTCCAAATTTTTTCCGACTAAAGTGGTAGTTTGCCATAAAGGGTTATTAGCTTTGTTGACAAACTAGGGATTGTGATTGCTTAAGAAAAATCATTTATTTCTGTTGCCACTTGAGTTAGGATTCTTATATAGTGATTCAATGCTCTACCCGAGGTGCTCCATTTGTCACTGGTGGTTTTGGGAGGGGAGATGGCAACCCACTTGTGAGTGCGAAGTTAACATAATTAGTCCCTACAAATTTGTTAAAAATTTGGTTTTATAGTTGACTATGATAGCTGTAACTTATTATCCAATGCGTGTTTTGTATCTCCTTGTATCATCAGTTACCTAAAAAGATGCATGATATCATTTATTTGGCCTAGGCGATGGCTCAGGGAGCATGTCTTACTTTTGTGTTTTGACTAGGTGCTAGATTGTTGACACCCAACTCCTCTAGAGGCTTAAACTCCTAGAGAGAGGGTTAACATTATTACTTTGTGTACTTAACGTGCCCCACATGTGTGGTCACACTATCCTCCATAAGCACGCAAAAACGTTGAAGTATTTTAATTATCAGTTAGGTGGTGAGCTTTGAACAACAATGTATTACTTTCTCGACTACCATTTTAAATTGTTGATTACCAACTCATTTAAAAGTTTTAGTTTTCAAAGAGAGGAATAACTTAATATTTATGTCGTTAACGTCAGGCTTACTGGTTGCCCATGGTTTTGGGTTCTATATTCTCCGAGATTTGACAACCCCCCCACCTAGATACACACACACACACAAAAAAAAAAGAAAAAAGAAAAGAAAAAAAGAATCAGGTCTTCTAGTTTTAGTGATGAATCTTGACAAATAATGCGATGTGACAATCTTGGGATTCAATCCATGTGCTTCTGATATGATTATCCGTTATCTGGTAAATGATGCTGACAAAGAAATGAGCCTATGCTTGCTGCTCTAGTTAAAACCCTGCTGCATTCTGCTCCATAATTCTGCCTTGATGTGTAGAGATTGTAGGCTTAATGGCTCTGGGATAGCTTATCAAGAGCGAGAGGGCCCCCTTATCTTTCATACCTCAATATATGAGCATCAATGTTGAGGTTCCTACTGTACTATCTTAATTATTGGGAACTGCTTTCCAGAAAAGCACACATTTTTACTGTCTCTCCAGTATTTGTTGTATCTAGCCATCGAAGTCACTCAACAAGAACCTGGAAGTGCTGGTGAATTTAAGAAAATATTTGGGCTTATCAAGTATCGTGCAATCCTTTCAGCTCCGCAAATTCTCAGTCAGTTAATCCTTCTCATGAAAATTCTTTTTTTTTTTTTTTTAAAGAATGGTAATAGCAATTATGGAGGATCAGACGACTCAGATCTTATGTAAAATGTGCAAGAACCATATTCTAGATGGGTTCGATTATTAAATTAATTGGGCCACTTCTTTACCTAGTATACATGAGGTTTCAAATTTACCACCACAGTACATATGAATGGTAGAGACAGTAGAAAAAGCAAAATAAGATTTGTGAAGCCAACACTGAACAGTTAGAATGAGGCATTGTCTAGTTAAATCAATTGATTAGCTTAAATATAATATTTGCGTATTGCCTCATCATTTGCCTGTACCTGTAGAATTTTAAATTGCATGGTATTTCTTAGTATTGGATGGTCATACCATGGTGTAATGATCTTCTTACAACTTCTGTGGTAAATCTTCCCGTATGTTATAAATTATGCTCTTTCGTTACATCTACTGCGAATTGGAAAGAGACATTCCTTTGAGCATCTTCTTCATTTTTTTGCAGTAGTTGTACCTGATCGAGCCCTTATCTTAGATTGGGTTTTTGCTGATGGTCCTCCTCAGCATGCCATTGTCTACGATAACAATCATCATCACGATTTTCACGCCATTGTCCCCAAATGCATCCCTGAAGAATTGTATTGGGTTGAAGAAGAACATCAGATCTGCAGGAAAATACGGGACGAAAGGAGGTTAAGAGAGGAGGCAATACGTGTGGAGGTACTTTATTCACTAAATCTCATTTGGAGGTAGGCATTATCGGGATTTATAATTGTAAGTGTGACGTTTACTGGTCAATTGCTCAAAATGCATTCTTCCTGGTGCTCCTTAGGGCCGGCAAACTTTTTTCTTGGGGCACCTGCAGGGATAGTTACTGATCTCTTTAGTGGTAAACTGGTCGATTTTATTCTCTGCTAGTACTCTGCCAAAGACTTTTAGCCTTAGGGGATGTCAAAATGAGTAACTGATATATCTTTTTTTGTCCCTATTCTATTTCCTATAAATTTTATATTTTCTCCCCGACAGAACATTGATATGGCTGCTGCTTCTAATCTCACCCTGGTTTCTGTATCCCTTTTTTCTGCTTTTACATGTTCTTACTCACAGGCTGAACAAATAGCACGCATGAAAGCTGAAATGAAGGAGAGGACTTTGGAAAGGTTTCTGTTGTCTCAAAAGCATATAGTGTACACTGAGCCCCTGGTTGTTCAAGCAGGAAGTATCGTGACAGTTTTCTATAATCCTGTTAATACAGTTCTGAATGGAAAATCTGAAATTTGGTTTAGATGCTCCTTTAACCGTTGGACCCACCGCAGGGGCCCACTGCGACCGAAAAAAATGTTACCTGTGGAGAATAGTTCTCATGTTCAAATAACTGGTGAGTACTGACATTTCTGCTTTGTAATACTAATTTGTGAATAGTGTGAGGTCTTATAAAATGGTTTCAGAATTTTCGAACTAATAGTCTTGTCCTCCCCCAGGCATACTCTTACTTGGGTTAAACTTTCCTGATTTATTAGAATCTTAATGTTACCTTGTCCCTTGTATTTCACAAGTTTGTGCCTGCTTTCTCTAATTTCAATGTGCAGTCAAACATTTCTTTGCTGGATTGCATGGGTTGCTCATCTTTTTTTTTTGATCGGCAAATATTCACACATTCACTCCCATTTCTTGCACTTGACAAGGTCAGCATGTGCCATATTTTTAAAGTTCAGCAATATAAGCACAGAAGACCTGAACATGAAATAGAAAGATGCTGATGAGACACCAATACGACAATGCTTAATATTTCTTAATATTGATTAATAATACTATTTCATCCCTTTCTTTTCGCTGGAAGTGCCTCTTTGTGACTAGTGAACTTCTCTTGATAATCCAAACTTGGCGTGCACACGGATTTGAAGTCCTGTTTCCCCGATAACAAGATCGCAATTCATGTTTTTTTTCTTTTAACATTCGAGGCGGTGTTATGTGTGTGACTCGTGATCTTTTTGGTTCAAAGCCACAAGATATTTTGTAACCAAGTATTTAGTATAGGGTTCACATCATAAGGACCAATCAACAATTTCTCAAAATTGTTCATGGTTGGAGGAGCTATACACCATTGTCTACATTATTGGATAGTTAAACATACATTGTTTGGCCCATTTCCTAACAATGTAAGAATTTGGGATAATTGGTGATCTAATATGGTATCAAAGGTCTTGGGTTCAAATCTCTTGTCCACATTTGTTCTGCGTTTTCTCTCTACTTTTTTGCATGTAGTGATGTTTGAAAAGATTTCTGTAATTTCTAGCTTACCTTTAAAGAGGTATAGCTATCCAGTTATATTAATAATGTAAGATTACTGAAAAGAAAGAAAATAAATTATCAAACCAAGCCATAACCAACGAGATTTTAATTTCGTAATATGTTACTTCCATTACTCCTCTTCAAGTTAGAGTAAAGATGTCAATCAAGCCCAACTTAACCTTTAATGGCTGAAGTAAAGATGGTCCCACAGATTTAGTGAACATATCCGCAGTCTGATTAGATGAAAAGACAAATGAGGGAGTCAGAATGCCTGCTCTAACTTTTTCTCAAATAAAGTGAATGTCCACCTTTATATGCTTGGTCTGTTTATTAAAAACTGAATCGAAAGCAAGCATAATTGCAAATTTGTTACCACAAAATAATCGAGATGATTTTTTTCCTTCAAAACCTAGCTCAGCAAGTAGAGATCGAAGACAAAGTATTTCATAAGTGCCCTGAGCCACAGCCCGATACTCGGCCTCAGCTGAAGATCTTGAGACCCTGTTTGCTTCTTACTTTTCCATGATATAAGATAATGGTCGTTAGACCCAACATAATCAACGCTGGTGAAGCATGAAAGACTAGATTGAGTACTAACTAGAAAGAATAAGCCAAGACTCGTGTAGGCCTTCAGATACCTCAAGACACGAAAAACTGCATCCATATAAACCATATGAAGGGCATGTATAAATTGGCTGACTATGCTAATTGCAAATGTCAAGTCGAGTCTTGTATTTGTCAAATAAATCAAGTGACCAACTAGACGTTGATACGTAGATAGATTAGGAAATAATTCTCTAGATTAGCCGAAAGCTTAAGATTTAGATCCATAGGAGTAGAGGCTGGCTTACACCCTAACGTGCCAGTACCCTGAAAGACATAAAAAACGTACTTTCTCTGAGAAAGAGATATCCCACGATGAGAACATGCAATCTCAATATTGAGGAAGTATTTGAGGGGGTAGCAAATTTTTAGTATCAAAAGCTCTGCTAAGACTCTTTTTTACGTGAACAATACCTATTGTATTAGATACAGTAAGAATAATGTCATCAATATATACTAATAAAATGATACAACGATCATCAGTACGTCGCAAATAGAACATTGTGTGATCAGAGTAATATTGGATAAAATTCATAGATAAGATAATATTACTAAAACGACTAAATCAGGCCCTCCGTGACTGTTTTAATCCATAACGAGACTTACAAAGGTAACATACCTTCCTAGAATACTCTCCCTCGGCCCAAAAATCTAGCAGAGGATCCATATAGAAGGTTTCAAGTTAATCGCTGTGAAGGAAGGTATTCTTGACATTTAGTTGATGAAGGGGCCAACAATTAGAAGCTGTTAAGACACCAGAAGACGAACAATAGTCAACTTCGCAACAGAGGTAAAGTAGCATCAAAATCTTTGCTAGGAATCTGAGTAAAGCCTTTGGCCACGAGACGAGCCTTATACCGATCCACATAATCTTCTGCTAAGTACTTTACACTAAAGACCCATTTACATCCCATAGTCTTCTTTTTAGAGGGTAAGGGCACAAACTTTCATGAATGATTAGATTCCAAGGAATTCGTCTTGGTTTGTATGGTGGTGACCCACTTAGGTTTCTGGAGAGTGTTGAATACATACTGGGGAATAAGCACACTCAATCTTGCAAACAAAAAGTGCAATAGGAAACTGAAAGACCATCATAGGAAGCATACTTGGAGATTAGATGATTAGTACTTCTAACCCAACCAGAATGGGAAAGGGGTTTGCGATGACGGGAGGGATAACAAGAATGGGTAGGTACAGAAACGGAAAAAGGAGAGGAATTACCTGAATCTGAATCTAAAGAGATTTCTGGTAGCGGGAGCTTAGAGTGAGGGCAGCAAGAGTACATCTACCAGGGAGAGGAAGGCTGTGGGATGGACAAGTTCACACGGCGTTAGAGTAAAAAATAGGAATCGGGTGAGCACTCGCAGAGGGAGCCACTAAGGAAGGACTGGGAAGAGAGTCCTGGAGAGTTGACTGGAACGGACGACCATAGAATAGAGTATCCTCTTCGAAAGTGACATCAAGAGAGTGAAACATGTGGCGAGACACTGGATCATAACAACGATAAATCTTGGACATAGCCAAATAACCCATACAAGGAGGACAATGATTCTGGACAAAGTACAACCAATTACCCGAGGTAGAAGAAGAAACCGGCGACGATCAGGTTAAAGAACCTGAAGGGGGCCAAACCATGTAGAATGCGACTAGGAGTGCAATTAATGAGATAAACAGTAGTAAGGACAACCATATGCTAATAAGACTTAGGCACATGCATGTCACAAAGGAGGCAACGAATGACAAGCAGAATACGCCGATCCTTACGTTCGACAATCCTATTTTGTTCGGCTGTGTAAGGACAAGTGAGTTATTGCAAGATACCCATTTTGAGTAAGGTGGGAGCGGAAGGCATCACAGATGTACTCACCACCATTATGAGATCGTATCTGGCGAACAACTGTTTGGAACTAAGTTTTAACCATATAGAGAAACTGAATAAGGAAAGGTAATACATTCTATTTTTTCTTCAAGAAATTTACTCACGTGCATCTAGAATGGTCATCAATAAATGCCACATAATAACGATGTTATGACAAAGCAACGACCGGGGAGGGTCCCAATGAATAAGATCAAACAAACCAAATACACGATGCATAAAAGGAATATGACTGGTATGAGCATGTTTAGAGAGTTCACAAACAACTCACTGAAATTTTTTATTCTTGCATGCTTTTATTACAAACACAAATAATGGAAATTAACATGTCCTAAACGGGCATGCCATAGGTTTAGAATTTGAAGAGAGAAGACGGGAGATGTAGACTCTGGCAAGAAGGCTCGATGTAGTTGGTGGTGATAGTGGTGGCTCCTCAAAGTAGTACAACCAATCGAGCTCATATCCCTTTTTAGAAATCTTTTTCAAATTCAGGTCCTGAAAGAAACAATAAGTAGGTAAGAAAATGACAGTATAATGAAAATTTTTAAAAAGACGATTAACAAATAAGACATTAAAGGAAAAATTAAGGACATGACGAACAGAGGTAAGGGTAATATTAGGAGATAAAAACACACCACCCTTGTGGCGATTACAGGAGGTAGAGTTATCAGCGAGGAAAACAGTGTGATTAGTAGAAAGAATAAAGGAAGAAAAGAAGAACAACTCTCTAGTCATATGATCACTGGCACTAAAATTCAAAACCCAAGTAGATTTCGCAGATTGAATATGTAAAGTAGTAGGAGTAACAGTGGCTATGATAGTCGTGGGAATCTGAGATATACCCTGAGCCCGAGTAGTAAGGGAGCTAAGCTACTCCTGAAGTTGACCAATTTGAGATTAAAGACAACTAAAGTCAGAGAGGAGTGGATGCCCAGTACTTCCAATATGCTCGGCAATAGTAGCAGTGCGCGAGGATTTGGAGCTAGAAGGGAGGTTCCTAGTAAAGCATTGCTTTAGTTTGGGGTGAAGTTTGATGCAACGGACTTTAGTGTGCCCTATTTCACCACAATGATAACAAACAACATTTCCAGTCGAGGAACGAGATCCAGAACTAGTAGCAAAGGCCATCTGATCCGGTAAGGTAGGTGGCTCAGGGACAGAAGTGGAGCAGGCTCGATCAGTCGACGACGACGTTCCTCACCATTAATAATAGCAAAGGCCTCATAAAGCGAGGGCACGAGGGATGTGTTCAAAAGCTAAAGGCAAAAAGACTCGAATTTAGGTTTCAAACTCATTAGGAACTTATACGTATGTTTTTTTATGATTAAGCAGTTTAACCACTATTGAGGAGGCCTAAGCAGGAGAATCACTTAAAGGTATATAGTGGGCTAACTCTTCCCGACGAGACTATAAGTAGCCAAAAAACGCCACCACAGAAAATCCCAAAGTCTTCTGAGATGCATGGGAGATTTATGATATAACTCAAAAATGCAGGCATCATTGTGGGCATGTGCATACATTTGTGTCAAAGCTGACCATAAATGAGGAATCTTGTCAGGATACATGAAAATGTTGTTGATATGTTCCTCTATAGAGTTGAAAATCCAACCCAAGATGGTGCAATTCTCAATATCTCATTGAGTATACTTAGGATCGTTCTCAGGCAGTGGTTGCTTAGTGCAAGTAGCCAATTAGACTTACCTTTTTCCCCCAGTTAGAGACATAGAGATCATAAGCAAGTGCAGGTTGAGAAACAAAAAAGTCGGATTAAGGTGATTTAGGCACACTGTTGTCGTTGGATGTAGTTATATTGTCAAAAAAAAGATAGTTGGAGATGCTGCACAACCAATAACACACTTCTACAGAAAAATACTGTTAGCCTCAAACAAGTATGAATAGTAAAAGAAAGGAGTTACAACGTTAGTAAATCAAAAAACGGTGGATGCACCAACGAGGTGAGGTTAATGGCTATGGGTCAATGTCACCGGCAAGGGGTCAATGACCAAAGACGTTGACGGCGATGAGGAGAGAACCAGAAGGGGGTGGTCGAACTAGGAGGGGCTGGTTGGCTATGGGCTCGGCGTTGAAAGATTGCAATCAGTAAGGGAAGGCCGTGATGATGGTCGTCAATGGTGGGGGTATTGTCCAGGGCGAGGGGGAGGCGATAGCGAGGGGTGGTGACGATGCGAGGTGGTGAGGGCTGTTAATAAATATTAAGTATTAATAATATCATGTGGGAATGTTTACAGTATTTATTGTAGTCTCTCATTACTTAATAAATATGTGTGTATGTCTCACAATGAGAATATACTCTTTCTGTATTCTTTCTCTCATATTCTAACATGGTATCAGAGTCATGAAACCCTAGCCACCATAAAATCCTAGCCCCCACCAAAAACCAGCCGCCAACCAGAAACTCTATCCCTAGCCGCCAACCACCAAAAACCAGCGCCGACCACCAGACACCTTCGCCGACCTCTGTCGGCTCTCCAGCAGTCCTTGCCGACCCTCGTCGGCCTTCTAAGAACCCTCACCGACCACCATCGGCTTCCCCAAAGCTTGCGCCGACCCTCGTCGGCTCTTCCAGCCGAGTCGTCGACCCTCGTCAGCCCCTCTAGGGGTAACAACCATTGTCGGTTCTTCCAAGGGTATCTCCGACCCTCGTCAGTCCCTTCGGGGGTGATGTCGCCTACCATCGGCCCTGCCAAGTCCTCCGTTGAGCACCGTCAGCCCCTCCAGGGCTTGCGCCGACCACTGTAGACCCTTCCTCGGCCTCGCTGACCACTCCCCGACTCCGACAGGTCCCTTCAGCAATTCGGCTAGACTTTGCTCTCTCTTTCCCTCATTGCATCATTCTGCCAGTGTAGTTCCATGATGTCTGCTGGTTTGATGATGCTGTGAGGGTCCGATGTGGTCCTTTGTCATACCTTCGTGTGGATTGAGACTTGTGTTTCGTGGTATTTTTTGGTCCCCTTATTGGTGAACAAGGATGTCAGAGGATTTCGTGACCCGCAAATCCCAGGTTGAAGATGGCCGGCAGCGTACCACAGAGGTGTTCTCGTCATCCACACAATTGGTTGATCGGCGACTTGATGGGGCCAATGGTTATGCTTTATGGAAGAAAAGTGTTCTTAAGTCTCTGTAAGGTATGGAGCTCGATTCCCACCTGTTTGATGACCCTCTATCACGAACATCAGTGACTTTTCGAATTTCGATCCGGGATGATGCCCGGATATTTAGTCAGTTGCTCAACTCGATGGATCCTTCCGTTCAGGCTTTGGTGGCGAACATTGATACTGTGCGAGAGATCTGGTCCTCGTTCGAATCAATCTATTCAGTCATTAATGATCTCTCCCACCTATATGATGTCATGAA
>JAULJZ010000009.1:6370074-6383715 GCA_032270985.1 Heliamphora pulchella | reverse complement strand
TTGCAAAAGGTTATGCCCAAACTTATGGCGTCGACTATTTTGAGACTTTCTCTCCGGTCTCCAAGATGACTTCCATTCGCCTTTTTCTTTTTCTCGCTGCGACTCGGAACTGGCTGCTTTGTCAGTTGGATGTCAAGAATGCGTTTCTCCATGGCAATCTTCAAGAGGAAGTCTATATAGAGCAACTTCTCGGTTTTGTTGCTCAGAGGGGGTTTGATCTTGTGTGCCGCTTTCGTTGTTCTTTATATGGTTTAAAATAAACTCCCCGGGCCTGGTTTGGGAGGTTTAGCACGATGGTGCAACAGTTTGGTCTGCGACAGTCAGGAAAATATCATACCTTGTTCTTTCGTCGGACTGATTCAGGCTGCATTATTCAAATTGTCTATGTTGATGATATTCTCATCACTGGCGATGACCGTGTTGGGATTAATAACCTGAAAGTCTTTCTGCAGACACAGTTTCAGACTAAAGATCTTGGGCACCTACGGTATTTTTTGGGGGTCGAAGTGGCCAGAGGTAAGCATGGGATTTTTATTTCTCAGAGAAAATATGTGGTTGACATTTTGTGCGATGCCAGCCTACTTAATGCAAAAAGTGTGGAGTCCCCAATGGATTTAAGTGTGAAGTTTCTTCCTTGTGACGGTGATGTGTTTTCTCACCCTGACAGGTATCGCAGAATGATAGAAAAACTTAATTATTTAACCACCATGACTTGACCAGATATTGCCTATTCTGTCAGCATTGTGAGTTAGTTCATGTCTGATCCTCGCGTCCCACATTGGAATGCAGTGGTTCGTATCCTACGGTACTTCCATTCCAACCTTGGGAAGGGCCAACAGTTCTGTGATCGGGGTCACTTCTGTTCCGTACCGAGGGTTACTCTGATGCAGACTGGGCAGGATGCCCGATTGAGAGGAGATCCACATTAGGGTTCTCTGTCCTTGTTGGTGGAAACTTGGTATCGTGGAAAAACAAGAAGCAAGATGTGGTGTCGAAGTGCAGTGCTGAGGCGGAATACAGGTCTATGGCATTAACAACGTCCGAAATCATGTGGGTTCGACAGCTTCTTACTGAATTAGACAAACCGCCTATGGGTCCTACCAAGTTGTGGTGTGACAATAAGTCTGTTGTCTACATCGTTACCAGTCCAGTGTTTCATGAGCGGATTAAGTACATCGAGATCGACTGTCATTTCATTTGCTACGAGTATAAGAACGGCACTATCGATTTTGGCTTTGTTCGATTTGGTGAACAACTTGCTGGTTTGTTCACTAAGGCATTGCCTAGGTCCCATGTTCACTACATTTGTAACAAGTTGGGCATGATCGATATCGATACTCCAACTTGAGGGGGGTGTTAATATATATTAAGTATTAATAATATCATGTAGGGATGCCCACAGTATCTACTATAGTCTTTTATTGCTTAATAAATATGTGTGAATATCTCACAATGAGAATACACTCTTTCCGTGTTCTTTCTCTCATATTCTAACAAGGGCGACAAGACTAGAGTTTGGGTGACTACAAGGGCAACGAGATTAGGGTTTTGGGATTTTTTTTTCCTTTTAATTTTTGCTCTGATACCAAAAAGCGTTCTATAATTTCTGGCTACCTTCAAAGAGGCATAGTTATCTATTTATGTAATAAAGTAAGATTACAGAAAAGTGAAGAAAATAAATTCTCAAATCAAGCCATATTTAAAGAGATCCTAATTTCCTAATGTGTTAGATTCCAATAATCATGCCATAATTTGATAATAAAGTAAGATTTTTGAAAAGGAAAGAAAATAAATTCTCAAATCAAGCCATATTTAAAGAGATCCTAACTTTCAAATTTGTTTATTTCAATAGTTTGCATGTCCATGTGCAAGATGGGGTTGAACGTCTGGAACGGTGGATAGCTCGATATATATTGATAGACCCATTTTCTAATTGTTTAAACTTTTGGGGCAATTGGTGAACTAAAATAAATAACTCATGTCCTTTGAGCCACAGGCTTTTCTTAATTAGGTATTTAGTATTGGTTACCGTACAATACATACACCACTTAATAATGTAGAGGTTCATGGTTGGTGGTGCTACAAGCTGTTGGCCTGGTACCTACACAAATGATGTTCTCTGAATCACTTGGTTGTTAAATTTTCTATTGTGCTGAGAATTACCTATAGTTGTCAGATTATAAATCTATTCATCTTCTTTAATCACAAGTGCTTGTATAATGTGTTTTATAGTAAAGGTTCCACTGGATGCATATATGATGGACTTTGTATTCTCTGAGAAAGAAGATGGTGGGATTTTCGATAACAAAAATGGTATGGACTACCACATACCCGTGTTTGGAGGAATTGTGAACGAGCCTCCAATGCACATTGTGCATATTGCTGTTGAAATGGCACCCATTGCAAAGGTAACTTCCAGTCATTAACCTATTGATATCATACAGAACATTTGTCATCCTCATCTCTGTTTTCTGAAAAACTTATTCCTTATTCTTTACCTACACATGACTATTTTGTCTATACCATTTCAAATCAGGCAGAGTTTAAAACTGTTTTCCTTGCTTTTTGGTGAATTGCTCATGCGGAGATAGCTGTTGCCCAGGTCCTTAGGGACAGTTCCCCCTTTTTAAGTAGAATCAAGTGCTGAATCAAATTGTTGGATTTGTGTCTTATTAACAACTGGTGTTACATTGACCAATGCCTGGAATGAGATGCTGCAGTTTGGGGTTTGGTTGAGAGTGCTCGATGGAGTTTTTCTTTTGTTGCATAAAAAACTAAACCAAACCAAACCAAACCAAACCAAACCAAACTAAGCCTTTGTTCCAATAAATTGGAGTCAGCTACATGAATCTTTTTACGCCAGTTTACTCTGTTAAGATCCATATCTTCAGTTAGTTTTAATATATTCATATCTTTTCTTAATACGGCATCACATGCCAATTTAGGTCTACTCCTCTTTCTAGTGTTATCATTACTTATGATCTTGTCGTTTTTTCTTTGTTGCATAAAAAACAAGTAGGAAAATTTTCCTAAGAGTTGAATGGTGGTACTATGCTAAATATCTTTTATTTGCAGTGTGTTGGATTCATTGATGTGAAGAAGTAACCATACTTGTGATAATGTAAGAAATGGTTGATTGAATAAACAACCGTGCATTTGGTCAAAGATCATTTGGTCAAAGATGTTATTCATTCGGACAATCAATGAAGGAATATTGATGATACTATAACCACTAATAAAAAATCTTGAATGGAAGTGGAAGATATGCTCGGAGCAAGTTGCAAAAAACTCTCTTTGTCTGCCGAATCCAGTTATTGCTGTGAGTGGCCCATGGGGTGAGAGATGCATGTGTAGAGATTTATGTCTAATGGAGATCCACCGAGACAGCAATCTTTGTGATGTTATTCTAGTTAATGCTTGTTCTACTAGATTTAAAACAGGTGTTGAAAGAACAGACAAGAATCAAAATATCTACTTGTGCTTGCTCCGACCACGGATACGTGCCGCTTTCTTAGAGATCTTCCATCCTTGTTTTCTTGAAGCTTTCTTATTGTTCCTGAGGTGTTATCTGAGAATTGGATCTATTATCTAACATGGCATCATTGACCCTTCACAGTCGAGAGGGTTGTTTCCCCAAATTTTGTTGCTATCCTTATGCTCCTATCTTCTAGTTATTTATAATCTGCCTTTTGGGAGGATATTCTCTTGATATCGAGTGCTGTCTTGTATTTCTAACAAATATTCTTCAGAGAGAAAAAGGGACAGAGATTGTGAAATTTTTGAACTTTCATAATCCACAAAGTTGGATTATGATACAGAAAGGCTTCAGTAACATTTACCACTATCTCAGAAAATGGAGAGAGGGAGGAAGGAAATAGGACCCACGATGTTAACTACTCATTTTAAGATAGGCACCACGTCAATTGTCACAGAACTGTTTCCTTTGTCAAAGGAGGAGTGTATATATGCTGTGAAAGAAGAATTACAGGATGTATTTTTCTAAAGCTTTTATTGAAGTTTCCTTCTTAAATTATAGGTTGCAATAAAATGGTAATCGTATACAACTTACGTAATTATCATTTTGCCTCTTCTTTTGTTTTCTTGCTTGCTTGTTGATTCATTTCTTCTTATTTGTTGGTCTCATTTTATGTCCAAATATTTTCAGGTCGGAGGCCTTGGTGATGTTGTCACTAGTCTTTCCCGTGCTGTTCAAGATTTGAACCATAATGTTCATGTCATTGTTCCAAAATTTGATTGTTTGGACCTAAGCAATGTAAGATTCAATTTTGTTGCTTTAGTCTAGATCTCATGATATTTCGCAAGCTAAACTTGTCATGGGAATAGAGATGTTATGTGAGTCCTTAATATGTGGTAGCTAACTGTCTCTCTAAGGTCTATCTCCTGGGGTTTTACTGATGGAATTTACTTCAGAAATAGAGGTGTCCACTGTAATTGGCGTCCAGCTACTCATTCACTACCAACGGAACCTAATCCAGTCTTAGTAGGATTGCCAAGAGTTTTTACCAGCTACGCAGGTGGCCCACTGTGTTTTACCAGGAATACACATGGAATGGTGATACTGAAATTGATTACATTAGATTTTTGTTGCAAAAGGAATGTAGCTTCAGTAGGAAATCGGTAACACCGAGATACTTGCGCTCTTCTGGGGCACGCCATGGAACATATTGTAACTTGGCTATGTTTTCATTTCTTTTCTAACTATTTGTACACCGGCACACATGTCCCAGCCTATACTTGAACCCAGCACTTTCTTTTTGGTGGTAAGAGATACCTCTCAAACTAACATGTGATGGCAATAATTTGTGTCTTATTTTAATCGTTTCTACCAGTCATGCATTGCCTTACTAATAACAGAATTGTTAGTTCCTATTATAGCTTGAACCGCATTGCTATTTTTCTTTTGTACATTAACGAAGTGTTGTGTTTAATATGTGCTCCTGGATCTAAAGGTGACCAGTCCAATAACAGGTTGAGATTTGTGTAGAGCATTCGTTTATGTGTGTTTAAGATTATACCCACTAGGTTTAAGTTTTGGCTTGCTAACTTCTTTAGGAGTCGTTTATTGTAATGTTAAGCATCGTAAGGGATTGTCGAGGAAAGCTCCCTTTATTATTTGTATTAATCCTCATTTGTTCATGCTTTCTCATTGTTTTCAGTGGTTGACAAAAAAATAACTGTTTCCATTCTGAAGGCTTGACAGTATCTAAAAAATGGTGTTGCGAGGATGGAAGATGTTTTCATTAGTTGATCTTGAAATTCTAGGATCCTTATCACCATTTGTTTGAAAATTGTGTTTATTTTTGGTTGTATTCCTCAACTTCTGCATTTCTGTTTCTTGTTGATATTTTATGTGAGTTTCTTCCGTGGGCTTTATGTCTTATGCCTAATGTACATGTCTTGTGATAGGTGAAAGACTTCCACTATCAGAAAAGCTATTATTGGGGTGGGACTGAAATAAAAGTCTGGTTTGGGAAGGTGGAGGGCCTTTCTGTCTACTTTCTGGATCCCCATAATGGGTAATTCTTATTATTGTTGCCCTTAGTGGTTTATGCTCCACTATGTGTCTATTGTCACTATGTCCCTTAAATCTACTACTTAATGGGTGTACAATATCTGATTCTTTATTCTATATGCATATAAATATCAAATATGGTTCGATTACTTGTATAGCAGGTAATAACTTAGTCCTTGAATTGATTCATGGAGTTATACCAATGATTCCTCAGCAGCTAGAGTGACCTTAAGCCATTATGAAGAACACTTGCCACCCCCATCTTATCGCGACTGCTGGCACGGAGTTAGCCAGGGCGGCTTATCGTAAATGACACCTATTTTGCAGCATTATAGATTGTGACACCCCAATCCCACATCCTATTTGATGGGAAGAGAAATTTGTAATTCCATATAAGTAATGACTTGGGGGCTTCCTAGTTTGAGGCCTTTTCTAATGGTAGAGACTCCGAAGAGGTGTAGAGTCCGTGGGATGGTGTATTGTGTGCCCACTTATAGGTTGCTTTGTAGTCGCTTATGATATGTTCTTTCATAAAGTCAACCAAGGGAACATCCTGGGCAATGCGGTGAGGGCTTCGTGCATTTAAGAGGATAGATTGTAAGTTTGTAACACCCTAATTCTACGTCACATACGATGGGAAGAGGAATTTTTAATACCATATAAGTTAGGACTTAGGACCTTCTAATATTGAGACCTTTTACTAGGGAAACTTGGGAAGATCGTGTAGCGAAAAAAGTGGACAATATTACACTAGATGGGGATGGGTAATTACAATGATCTCTTCGAAAAGGGAAGAAAAATACACCTCAAAATATTTGACAAGTTTGTCATTCGAGAAGTATTTCTAATGTGCATGATTGCTTTTGAAGCATCTTCAGTGAGAATTTTAGTTGAATTCTGCAATCAAATCCTTGCAAAATTTATCATATATATTCGTTATCATCTTCTTTTTGCTTTTGCAGTTTATTTGGAACAGGGTGCATATATGGTTGTAAAAATGATGCAGAAAGATTTGGGTTCTTTTGCCATGCTGCCCTTGAATTTCTTCTCCAAAGTGGATTTAATCCTGTAAGTTTTATGGCTTAACTTGTACAAAATGGTTTATTTGTGTCAAAAGAATAACATACTTTAGTAATTTTGGCTTACCTACAAAAAAGAGTAGCCATCTATTTACATCATTTTGTTGGCTCTTGTGAGTGTGTATCGAGTTTCTTTGTATATTTTTATTTTTTTGGTTAATATACACTTAATTATCCCGCAAAAAGGAATAAGGAATCTACAACATAAAAAATAAATAAATCAAATATCACAATATAAATTAAGAAATTTTAATTTCCTAATATGTATTATTTCCAATACTTCCTCTCAAATTGGGACAAATGTATCAATCAAATCCAGCTTGGCAGTTCATGACTGTAGTAGAAATGGTCCCATTGGTTTAGTGAATATATCTGCAGTCTGATCATATGAAAAGACAAAAGAGGGGGTTAAAGCGCCTATGCTGCATTCCAAACAAGCAACCAAGGAATGAGCAAAAGCGTTGACTCGAACTTTTTCTTGAATAAAATGAATGTCCACTTCTATATGTTTAATCCGTTTATGAAGGACTGAATCTAAAGAAAGCATAATGACAGATTTGTTGTTACAAAATAATAGAGATGATCTTTTTTTCCCAATGCCCAGTTCAGCAAGAATAGACAAAGGCTAAAGTATTTCACAAGTGCCCTAGGCCATAACTCGATACTCTGGCTCAGCTGAAGACCTTGAGACAACTGCCAACTTTTTACTTTTCCATGATATAAGATGATGACCGTAAAAAGTACAAAGACCGATGTAAAATATCAGTCAGTTTTAGACCCTGCATAATCAACATCAGTAAAACACAAAAGTCTAGATTGAGTACCAGCACAGAAAAATAAGCCAAAATTGGGACAGGTCTGGAGATACCATAAGATATGAAAGACCGCATCTAGGTGAGCCTTATGAGAAGAATGTATAAACTGACTGACTACACTTACTGCAAAAGTCAGATCTAGTCTGGTATTAGTTAAGTGAATCAGTTGTCCAACCAGACGATTCATAGATGGATTAAGAAGTAACTCTTTAGATTTAACTCAAAGCTTAAGATTTGAATCCATTGAAGTAAACGCGGTGCCATGCGAGTGTCCTGAAGGAGATCGAAAGGTACTTTCTCTGAGGAAGAGATATCTCACTATGAGAATGGGCAATCACAATATCGAGAAAGTACTTGAGGGGGATTAAATCCTTAATATCAAAAACTCTGCCTCCTATTTTACCTGAGCAATGTCTGATGTATCATCTCCAGTAAAAACAATGTCATCAACATACACTAGTAAAATGACATGACAACCATTAGACCGTTGCCGAATAAAACAGGTATGGTCAGAGTGACATTGGACAAAGTCCATAGATAAGATAATGTTACTGAACTGAGTAAACATGCTCTTGGTGATCGTTTCAATCCATGGAGAGATTACTGATGCGACATACCTTCCTTGAATACTTACGCTTAGCGCGAAAACCCGACGAAAAATCTATATAGATGGTTTCAAGTAAATTGCCGTTAAGGAATGTATTCTTGACATCCAGTTGGTGGAGGCCAAGAATGAGAAGTTGCCAAGGATATAATAAGACGAACAATAATCAATTTTGGAACAGGGGAAAAGGTAGCAGCAAAGACTTTATCGGGAACCTGAGTAAATTCTTCGGTCACAAGACGGGCCTTATACCGCCATAAGCCAAATACTTTACAATGAAAACCTATTTATACTCCACAGTCTTCTCACTAAGTGGTAAAGGCATAAGCCCCTAGTTACAATTAGTTTCTAAGACATTCATCTCTGTTTGCATGGCGGTGACCCATTGTAGATTTTGGAAAGTTTCAGACACAAACTAGGGAAGCTACACATAAGCAATCTTTCTAATGAATGTACGGTAGGAAGCTGAAAGACCATCATAAGAAACATTTTGGGAGATAGGAGGCGTAGTATTGCTAAGCCAGCCCTAAAAGGAATGTGTGGTTTATGAGTACGAGGAGGATAATGAGGAGAAGGGAATGCTATAAAGACTAGAGAAAGAGAGGAAATACCTGAACTTGGGTCCAAAGAGGGCTTTGGAAAAGGAGGTTGAGAGCGTGGGCGGCCAGAGTACGTATAAAAAGGGATAGGAGGCCCTTATATTGAGGGTGATGTAGATTCCATCACGGAAGGAGAGTCAAAATGGGAACCGAACGAGCACTCGGGAAGATGTCTTCCATGGAAGTATAAGGGGCAGATTCCTGTAAGGCGGACATAGTGCTATCAAAGGGAATATTCTCACAAAATGTGACATCATGGGAGTGAAACATGTGGCGAGACATGGGATCATAACACCGATAACATTTGGACATGGCAGGATCATCCAAAAAGGTACATCTAACATATTTCTTATTCAATTTAGTACGAGTTGGGCAACAATTTTGAACGAAACAAGGACAACCAAACACCCTACGCAGAAGGGAAAATAAAGTACCTGAAAAACTTGAAGAGGATCCAAACCATGTAGAGTTCGACTAGGAATGCGATTAATGAGGTAAACTGTAGTAAAGACATCCATATATCAATAAGACTTAGGTATATGATGCCACCGAGGAGGCAACGAAAGATATACATAACATGGCAATTTTTACGTTCTGCGACACTGTTTTGTTTGGGAGTGTATGAATAGGTAAGTTGTTGGAGGATACCCTTTTGACTAAGGTGGGAACGAAAGGCATCAGAAATATACTCATCACTATTATCAGATCATTTGGAGAAATTGAATAAATATGTGTAACACATCAAGTTTTTGTTTTTATAAATATACCCATGTGCAACAAGAATGGTCATTAATAAAAATAACATGATAACGATGTCCAGATAAAGCAGCAACCGGGGAGGGGAGGGCCCCATACATCCGAACGAATAAGATAAATAATATCAAACATACAATGCATGTGGGGAATATAATTAGTGCGGGTATGTTTAGAAAGTTCGCACACCACACAGTGAAATTTATTGGCTTTACACGCTTTCTGGAAGGATGGGAATAACAAATATAAAAACTGAAAATTTGCATGTCCTAAACAGGCATGCCAAAGATTTAAAACTTAAAGAGAAAAAACATAGGGCGAAGACTTCGGCAAGATAGAAGTCCAAAGACTTAAGAGAGGTAGCCGCAAAGTAGTACAGCCCATCACACTCATATTCCTTGTCAAAAATCTTCATTGAACTCAGATCCTGAAGCAAATAATGTGTTGGTAAGAAAATAACAATGCAATAAAGATTTTTAGCAAGGCGACTAACATATATGAGATTAAATGCAAAAGTAGGAACATGAAGAACAAAGTCATGGGTTATGTTAGGAGATAAAGACATAGCACTCTTCTGGCGAATATTCGAGGTGGAGACATCTGCAAAGCAAATAGTGTGATTAGCATGAACGACATGGGTAGAAAATAAAGACAACTCACCAATCACATGATTATTGGCTCCGAAATCTAAAACCCAAGTAGCTTTGTCAGACCGAATATGGAAAGCAGTGGGAATACCTAAGGCCAAAGTAGCGATGAGAGGCGAATAGATGCCCTGAGCCAGAGCAATAAGGGAGCCAAATTTCTCCTGAAGCTGACCAATCTGAGTTTAGAGATGGCTAAAATCATGCAAGGCAGGAGGTTCAAGACTTGCAGCATGCTTGGCAATGGCAGCAGTGCGAGAGGACTTAAAACTAAAGACACGGTTCCGAGCGAAGCAGTGCTTTAATTCAGGGTGAGATTTGAAACAATAAGCGTTAGTGTGTCCCACTTCGCCACAACAATAACAAACAACCTTGCCAGTCGAGATATGAGATCCAGAACTAACAGCAAAGGCAATGTGATCAATCATAATCAGAGGTACAGAGGTGGGGGAGAAGCGGATTGGAGTAACCGACGTAATGCTCTTCACCATCAATAGTAGCAAAGGCTTCACATAAAGAAGGCATAGGCGAGGTATTCAAATCTGAACGCAGGGGGATTCAAATTCAGGTTTCAAACCATCAAGAACTGATATGTATGCTGATGAGCGAACCATTTAATCATTATAGAAGTTGTCTCAATGAGAAAATCAGTTAATGGCTCATATTTAGCTAGCCAACTCTTCCCATCGAGACTGTAAGTATCCAAAAAATTCAGCCACCGTGAATCTTAAAACCTCTTGGGAGGCATGAGAAATATCCTGATAGAGCTAAAAAATAGGAGCATCATTGTGGATATTTGTGTCAATACAGTCCATAACCGAGGAATAGTATTATGATATACGAACATATTGTAGATATGTTCCTTGAGAGAATTGAAGACCTAACCCAGAATGGTGCAATTATTAGTATCGTCAACGAGGGTTTTGGTAAAGCAGATGAGACAAAGGGTTGAGGTCATTGCCGAAGTGGTCGTCGACAAAGGGTGTCTTTAGTAGTGGGGGTTTGGTTGGTGACGGCTAGAGTTTTGGATGGCCGGCCAAGTTATGTTCTAAGGTGTTTTTTTTAGATGAAAAATTTGGCTATGATACCAAAAAGAATTTAAAAAATTCAATAATTTTAGCTTACCTACAAAGAAGAGTAACCATCTATTTATATTAATAGAGTGGAGTTACAAAAGGAATAAAAAATTTATAATATAGGAAAGAAATAAGTCAAAGATCATGCCATGAATTAAGAAATCCTAATTTCCTAATATGTATTATTTTCCATAGTGTCAAGCATTCTAATTTATTGAATGTTGGGAAACTATATTATTAACTATGGCTGTTTTCCCTCTGTTACTCTTTGGAGTATTTTTGACAACCCAAACTGCAATAAACTCTGTCTTCATCTACATTGTTGTGTGCATAGACTGTGAAATTGAGAAAATTCAAATGCAGAAGAAAAAGCTGGCCATATATTGTTTATTTAGACAAGAAGTCACCTTTTGCCAGTGATAGTTTTTGTTACATGCAAGTTTAATATTTTTTTCTTTGTTTTACTTTCTACTTTTTATTTTTTTCTCATTAGGATAGTATTGGCCACTTCCTTCACATTGGGTATTCCTTCCTTGTCTCTTTGAACATGGCCATCATCCTATTGTATATTACAATTTCAATGTCACATGTCAACATATGTAATTGTGCATTCATTTGTTTTCAGTACCATTTAGTATGTTAATTTATGTCCATTTTGAGGGCATTTTTTGTTGCTCTACATTTGGCAGGATATTATTCATTGCCATGATTGGTCTAGTGCTCCAGTTGCGTGGTTGTTTAAAGATCATTATATGCAATATGGACTTAAAGCTCGGGTTGTCTTCACAATTCACAATCTTGAATTTGGAGCCCATTTCATTGGGAAAGCAATGACATATGCAGACAAGGCTACTACTGTTAGTGCTTATTTAATATGCAATAATTAATCTTGTAGGCTCTAAGGAATTTGTTCCTCAACTTTTGATTTTCTTTTAATTGTATCTCATCTGCTTGTCAAGCAATTGAGTAAGTTGAGATTTCCAACCTGAAGCCAAGACTTGATTTCTTTTAGTTTTTGTTGCCTTATAATATGGATCCTTGACACATTTAATTTCGTGTATATATTCAGGTATCTCACACTTATGCCAAAGAGGTTTCTGGCAACCCTATAATTGCTCCTTATCTGCACAAGTTCAATGGTATATTAAATGGAATCGACCCTGATATATGGGACCCATATGATGATAAATTTATTCCAGTAAGTGCTCTACAATCTTTGTTCTTCATCAAATATTTCCTCTTCTTCCTCTTCTTCAAATACTTCTTCTTCCTCCTTCTCCTCCTCCTTCTCCTTCAGTTTCTATCTGATGAATAATGATTATCTCTTCAATCTGCACTTTATTTAACTAACTAGGACAAGCCCCAACCTGGCTACCACAAAACTCTCTTTTTGTTAGCATTTATATACTTTAGCCTGCTGTGAACAAATCCCTTTTTATGTTTTGGCTAGTATATAAAAGGGCAAATTCTATTTAATCCCATGTGGTTTAGGCTATTTGCACGCCAGTTCCCTATATTTCTATAACAAATGGGAATGGGGAAGAAGAGAGCGGGGCAGGCTACGAGCCCTCTCTAGTTGTTTTTGGATTTGCCATCCCTTCTTCTTCTTCACCTAACCCAATCAGATCCAATAAGATCAGTTTCTCAAACGATGTGAAGTGATAGGAAGAGAGGACTACATGCGGGAGATTTCTATTTATTACACTCCCTTGTATAGTAAGGGAAGGGCAGTGTGATCCTACACACCAGATAAAAAGCTTTCGAAACTTATCTTGTTATTATAAAAAGGGAAAATGGTTCTAAACCCATCTTACTAATAAGAAAGGGGGGAAGCTAAAAACTACTCTTGACAAGTTTCTATACGGAAGGACATTCTCCATCTGCCCGCCTATCACAGGGGGTGTTTGATTCTCGTTTTACATGATGCGGCAAAAATGATGATTCAACTAGATATGCCTTGCTTGCATTAAGATTTAAAACTTTTCGTCTACTTTTCGAAAATATTTGGAATAAAGGAATTATAATAGTACACCGTATGGGTGTAGCTTCCGTGTGGTTTTTGACTTATATGTAATGTCAACACTGTTAGCGACAATTGATAAATGGCCTTGATACCTTTTATTTCTTCCTACTATGATTTTCTCTCTCTCCATCCCTCTCTCCTCTATTAATACTCACTTTCTTTGCTAAATTTCACCTAATTTCTAACTTAATTAAATATTATTAATTAAGTTAAACTTAAATTTAGTTCACAATCCTTAACTAATTTCTAATGTAGTTTTAATAATACTGTGTATAATTAACTAAACATATTAATTACAAAAGAGATATTAGTTGTCTATAATTAATGGATATTGATCGTACTAATTTGATTTAGGATTAATTAAAGAAGCTGTATATTATTTCAAATTTTATCACTTTTTAAACTCTTTTTCTTTCTTTTAAACATTTTTAACTAAATCCTATTTTTATTTTATATAATGCAATTATAAATACGTACATACTCTCTCTCTCTCTCTCTCTCTCTCTCTCTCTCTC
>JAULJZ010000009.1:6346059-6357351 GCA_032270985.1 Heliamphora pulchella | reverse complement strand
TCAAATAATTAACTTAAAAAAAGTTAAATTAAAAAATAAGTTACTAAGTAACTACTTTAAACCTAATTTAGTTTTTTTAGATAAAAAAGAAATAATAAAATTTCCTATTTTGAACAAAAAAACAAAAAAATTAACTTTTTATTCAAATAATTAACTTAAAAAAAGTTAAATTAAAAAATAAGTTACTAAGTAACTACTTTAAACCTAATTTAGTTTTTTTAGATAAAAAAGAAATAATAAAATTTCCTATTTTGAACAAAAAAACAAAAAAATTAACTTTTTATTCAAATAATTAACTTAAAAAAAGTTAAATTAAAAAATAAGTTACTAAGTAACTACTTTAAACCTAATTTAGTTTTTTAGATGAAAAAGAAATTTAAAAATTAACCCTTTTTTAAAATATCATAAAAAATTTAGTTTTATAAAAAAAATTTTAAAAAAATAAAAAAGAATAACTTTTAAACTAGTTATAAATCGAACTTGAATGCCATTGCCTTAAGAAAAGGATGTTTTTCGAACTTTGGTTGATGAGGAAGCTGAAGAGTGTGTAGCCACTGGGCTAGAGAACTTTCGCGGATTAAAATAATCTTCCGTTCTTTCACGATTAAGCTGAGTTCGTGTTGTAAACCTCAATTTTATTTTAATAATTAAAATTGTTTATCTTGTAATTTTTAGGTTTCGTTTTTTTGGGTTAAAAATATTTTTCAATAGGAAATGACTTTCATAGAAAACATTTTCTAAAAATTGACTGATTTTTCTGTGTTTGATTGTGATATGAAATATTTTCTAGAAAATATTTTTTGTTGTTTGATTTTCATAAAAAAAATATTAATATTTCATAACTCATAATTCCTAAAATTTAATAATTAGACAATTTTACTGTCACCATCTTATTAAACAAGACAAAATATAAAAAATAAAATTACTAAAGAAATAATTTAATAATTACCGAGAACCCAAGATCCAGATCCCGACAATCTAGAACACCAGGACCTTGGGATCTTAGATCCCTACGGACCCCTTGGGATCACAGACAGTCGAGACTCTGGACCCTCGGGACCCACGAGAACCTCGGGACTGTGCGACATCGGGGCCTCATACCCCTAAGACCTTAGACCCCTAGGATCCTTGACTCTTGGAACCTCGAACCTTTAGAACCCTCGATCCCCGAAACCCCAAAATCCTGGGTCCCCGGACCCTAAACCTCCGAGATCACAAACACCCGGAACCACAAACCCCCAAGACCCTCGAGACTATGGACGCTTGAGACCCTGGGACCTCGGGACCCCCGAGAACACAAACACCCGAGACCACGGACTTTCAGGACCTTGGAACCCTTGATCCTCAGGACCCCAGACCCCTAGACCCCCAAGACCACCTAGACCCTCGAAATCCTTGACTCACGGGACCTCGAACCCCCAAGACCCCTGACCTCCGCACCTTAAACCCTCGAGACCACAAACACCTGGGACCTCGAACCCCTGCAGCCCCCCGGACTATGGATACTAAGGACCCCTGGACTACGGACACTTAGGGGCCCGTGGACATGAGGACCCCAGACCCCCGAAACCACAAACACCTGGGACCCCAAACCACAAGCGCTCGAGAGCACAGATCCCTAGAAACCTAGGACTTTTGGGACCCTAGGACCCTTGATCCTCGAAACCCCGAGGACCATGGACACTCGGGACCCCAAGACCCCCGAACCCATCACCTCTGGATCCCAAGACCCTTGACCCCCGAGACCACAAACACCTCAGACCCCAAACCCCTAAGACCTCAAACCCCCAAAGACCCCTAGACTCTCGGGACTATAGACACTTAGGTCCCCGGGATTCCCAGGACCTCGGAACCCCAAACTCCTAAGACCACAAACACCCGGGACCACGAACACTCAGGACCTTAGGCCCCATAACCCTCGAAACTCCCGTGACCCTAGATCCTCAGAACCCTAGACCCTTGAACTCCCAAATTCTCAAGATCCCGAAACCTCGGACGCCAAATCCCTAATACCCCAGGGCACCAGAGCCTTGAGTCGCTAACTCCATGACCCCAAGTCCCCCAGATCCCTGACCCCCCGAACCCCTAGGACTCCAAAGCCCTTGGAACTTCAGAATCCCGAGATCATGGGCTCCCAAGAACTTGAACCTCTAAACCCTCGACTTTCTGAATCTTAAACTGACGGTGCTAGTAGTAGAATGGTTATGCTGGCGGTGGTGCGATAGTAAAAGTAAAAAATATTTTTTCACCTTAAAAAAGTGAAACATTTTTCACCAAAATTAATTTATTTTTCATTAACTTGAAAAATATTTTTCGTTAACTTTTAATTTCAATAGTAACGAACACCAAAAAATGCAAAAATTATTTTTCAAAAAAAAAAAATCGTTAAAACAAACGGAACCTTAATATATAAATTATTTACATAAAATTTTTAAATTGATTAAATATCGTTAAATACTTAAATGAGATCAGCACCATTCATTTCTTTTAAGACAAATACAATTTATTCATATATTTAACGATGTTCGATGAACTTGATTTTTTTATTGATAATTTACATACTAACAATTTTAAAATAAATGAAAAATTTATGAACAGTTCAATTTATAGGCCGTTTACTGTTTTTCATTCAGTATAAGATTTTTTAACGAGTAAAGTTCATCTTCATAAAAGTTTTAACTCGCAAGGACACAAGTTTCTTTTGGAACAAAAATACCTTAAAACAAATAAATTTATTTGTGAATTTTTAAAATTTGTATAATTAACACATATAAATTTATTTGTCTTTTATTGAAAGTACGTGTAAATAATACAGATAAATTTATCAAAACAAGTACAAATAACATATATAAATTTATTTGTGTCTTTTTAAAACATGTATAAAAAATATAAATACATTTATCTGTCTTTTATTGAAAGTACGTGTAAAAAATACATATAAATTTATCCGTCTTATTAAAAATACGTATAAAGAATACAGATAAATTTATCTATTTGCATTATCTATATTGATATACATGCATAAACATGCAAAATAGATAAATTTATCTATTTATTAGGTATTTTTGTAAAAAAATTAAATAATTAAACTTTGCGTATTAAAATTTAATTTTTTTAAACTTTTAGTTGAAATCTCCTAAAATAAATAATTTCAATCATTAAAATAAAACTGAGGTAGGCTACACTTCCCAAGCTAGACCCATCCACCCAAAATGACTGCCGACAAACTTCACTCAAAATGCCTCCGAGAATGGGTGAAGTGGTGTACTTTTGACCATTTTTCTTTAATTGAGCATTCTTCTTGAGTTGTTTTTTATTGCCATGGGTTCAAGCCATTTAAAAAAACTTGAAAAGTAAGTTACCCCTAACTTTTTACTCAAGTGACAAAATAAATTTAAGATCCAAGTATTTATTTATTTTTATTTCTTATATCTCATTGTCAAATTTGCTTAAGCACACCTCAACTATTATGTATAAATTAATACGCTATACATAGTCACTGATATTTAGAAATTAACTCTCAAAGTCGACCTGCGCCCATTGTCTCTACATAGTATTAAGTTTGGTCTATGATAGTGTTTAGCAATACTATTGCTAGTAACTTTTAATTTTCTGTCATTAATTTTAAGTATAAGTTATAATTTATTTCAAACATCTATAATTTCTGCTACAAACTATAACTATTTTTTCTTCTATTTTAATAACTATTTTTCTTCTATTTCGGTTACAAATTATAATTTTTATCAAGTACTCACAACTTTTGCTACAAACTCCAATTTATAAGCTATTAATTTCAATAATACCAAACACTTGCTATATAACTTGGCTGATCAATAGCTTACCCATTGAGACACGAGAACAAAACAAAGCAAAACTCTTATGACAGATAAAGATTAGGACAGTGCAATCCGTGGTAACCTTTTTACGGGTGTGTTATCAACTGATGTGTCCACTGAAAAATCAAACCAAAGAAAGGATGTGCTTTGTGTAAGATCTTAATGGGGAGGCGATTTTTCTACCCAAAAATAGATAAAAGAAAATGAGAAGATAGGACGAAAGTGATAGCAGCCCAGTAGCTAATCAAATTGCAACTGGAAAAGGGAGAGAGAGAGAGAGAGAGAGAGAGAAGAAATGGTTCAGGCTTTAGTTTTCTAGTTGCAAGTTGCATATGCTAGTATTCTAGTGGCAAGTTGCATATGCAAGTAGAAAGGTGGTGGGGGAGGGTGGAAGTAAGGTGGTGGGGGGAAGGTGAACTACTTTCTCAAATTGCTTGTGGTGAGTCAATCAAATGATTTTGTACATGAATAGAATAATAATTCCTTTGAATCTAAGTTGAAATCCTCAATCCACAAAAAAAAAATTAAATAAAATAGTTACTTTTGGAATCGACATTCTATTATTTTTTCATTGATCAAACATTGAAAAGAATATCCGGACGAAATATCATTCTATCCACTGTTCATTCCAATGAACCTAGCCCAAGATCACAACAAATAAAAAGCGATGCATGTTAAGTGAATCATTTTGTCCCCCTACCTTTTAACAAATAAAAAAATTTAAACACACACTTGAGTCTTACTTGGTAACGTTTATATTTTATATTTTTTGTTTTTGTTTTTAAACTTTTGGTAAACTTATAAACAAAAACATGTTTAATAATTATTTTTATTTTTAAAAAACTATAAATAATTTTTAAAATTTACTAAATTCTTGTAAATAGAAAACATGTATTTTCACTTATTTTATAAATAAATTCATTCTTTCTCTACTCACCACCTTGGCCACCAAATCCGGCCACCAACTCTGATCAACCTTTTCCACCACCATCTCCAACTACTACTTTTGGCCACCATCTCACTATCGCTTCCGACCACCACATCTGACTACCACTTTCAACCACCATCGCTACCTCTTGCTATTATCTCCATCTAACACCTCTTGTTACCACATTCGACCACCATCATCTGATCACCACCTTCAACCACCTGCTCCGACCGCCACATCCGACCATACTCTCCGACGATCATATACGACTACTGCCTACAACCACCATCACTACCTACGGCCATCATCACCGTCTTAACACCCCCGATTACTACCTTCAACCACTATATTTATTCGCAACCTTTAATCATCACTTTTTAAATATCTATATGCTAAACATGTTTTTGTTTTGTTTTTTCATAAAATAAATAAAAACATATTTTTTATTCATTGTAAACAAAAAACTGTAAACGCTACCAAACATGGGGGCCCAAGTGAATTATTCTTTTCTCTCCCACTGAGCCCATCTTAGTTTTGACTCTCCATCCACATCCAAATCCAAATCCAAGCCCAACAAATCATCAAGTCTTTCAGTGGGATTATTCAAAAGCCCTATAATCAAAACCTGAAGAAAAAAAAACACCACTTCCTAAAAGGACCACATACCACATATGGGAACATAACTCATTGCATACCCACACAACCATAACTTCCCTATGATTCCTGTACATTTTTAGGAAAAAGAGAGGGGGGAGGCAGTTGGTATTTATACATAAGAGCATCCTCCGAGTTGGGATTCCACCACCGTCACGTTTTCACAATTTAAACATTATTTATTTTAAGCATTATTGTACTCGTCGATATGTATTCAGCCAAAAGAACATAGGGACTTCACAATTTAAACATTATTTATTTTAAGCATTATTGTACTCGTCGATATGTATTCAGCCAAAAGAACATAGGGAGAAGAGAGCACCGGTGAGTAGGTTTGTTTATGCTGCTTCTGCAAATCCAACCCTCAGATTACCAGAATCAAAGACGGTGTGGTAGCGACCCATGAAGACATCACCCAAGATCCTACATTTCATGAATTAACATTATTGTAAATGAGCAAATTTTAGAAACCACGAAGAGTCGTCGAAACTGTAGGATAGTTGGAAAGTTGAACAGGATGAAAAAGAAATACCAGAGGGGTCCACGAGGAGGAGGAATGTCCAAAGCAGTAAAGCCACTAATGCATTGTGCTGCTGTACCCTCGCCCACCTTGAGTACGTACTGATCAAACCACCAAACAAATAATAATTTAGAGCAAGAGTAAGACAAGATGATAGCACGCACAGCTTTCAAAGTTGGTTGTGCGCTTCCACCAAATATGCCAGTTAATGGAGACCTCAAAATTCAAATCTCACAAAAGGAAGGAAATGAAAGTGAGGTTTTACATATAGCAAGTGAAGGGATGGCAAGGGAGCAGGCGAGGTGCGGCGGGATGAGTTCCCCCATCCTCACCCCATTTATTATTAGAGTCGGAGAAAAATAATTGAGGAAATGACGGAAGCGGGGCGATAGAGGAGAATTTTTCACTTTAAAAGAGAGAAATAGTAACAACGACATGATAAGATATTAAAGTAATAATATTGATTGATGATTACAATTAAAAAGAAAAAAAAGAAAAATAGAATTAAAAAATTAAAAATAAGTATAATATTTTTGTATTCTATTCCAATTATATTGTTAAAAAATAAATTCTATATACATATTTATATATAAAATATATTAAATTTATTTAATCGGGGAGGATTGGAGGAAAACAGAGCGGGAATTGCAAATATTACCCCTTATCCATTACTTAACGAAAGCAAAAAAAATCCGTACAAAACGGGACGGGGAATGCAGGGGCGGGGGAAATTGCTATCTCTCGCAACAATGGAAAACAGATGGTGGCCTTGGAAAAAGTTAAATTTGCAATATTAAGCAGCACAAAAGAAAAAAAACAACTTGCCAACTTTAAAAAGTAATCATTCACATATGCCGAACTGCAAAGAAAGTTCTGCACTTTTTTCCTTTTTCTTTCTATCTAAAATTTCAAATTTGTTTAAGCCATAGGCCCGACATGACAACATATAATAGGAATTTAGTTCCAACAAAAAAAAAAAAAAACAGTGATGAAGATGGAACGTCATCAAAATAAGAAAGAAAAGTCATTTTGCACCATCTAATCCAATGTTCAAAATAATGGACATGCATATAATTAGTACCCATGGGAAGCGGGTGCCTGCTGCGCTTGGGGCATAATAAGACCCTGTGGCGCCTCAAAACGACGTCGTAAATTTTTTTTTGCACAAAACTACGCCATTTTGGCAACTACAATCCCTCCAAAATCAAAACCTAAAATTGAACAGCTCGACGCATCCACCGCCTCCGACAACACCGCAGACGCCGCTGCAGACGCCGACAGCTAGGCCGCCTCTCAAAAGTGAATTATTGTCGTATAATTTTTTTATTAAAGAAACAGTGGAGTTTTTTTTATAAAAGAAATAGTGGAGCTCAAAAAGTGAATTATTTGAACCTGTGTAGTATTAAACTTGGGATTTTTATTTAGAAAATCATAGATATTTGGATGCATTTTAAACTTGAGGCTCTATTATTTGAACCTGTGTAGCTTTTTTATTAAAAAGTGAAAATTATTATTGTGTAGTTATTTTTATTAAATAAATAGTGGAGTTTTTTTATTAACCAAATAGTGGAATTTAAAAGTGAATTATTTGAAGCTGTGAAGTTTTAATTTGGGATTTTTATTTAAAAAATCATAGATGTTGTTTGGATGCATTTTGTTTATTATTAGTATATATAATATGCATTTTGTAGCGATCGCTATATATTTTATGAATTTTCATAAACTTTTTTTTCTTATTAGTGACATAATAGAGAATAGTGAATTGAGGAGTGTAGTAAAGATATTGGGGGATTGTCTAAAGATTAAACACGAAGTCTTGGAATAGAGTTTGAATACGAAAAAACATGGACGAATTGTGAGATTTAGTGTTAGAAGAGATTATCATACAAAAAAACAAGAAAGTTGGCATTATGATCAATCGAAAGTTTGTTTATGGTAAAGATGGAGGAAAGGAAAAAGATAAAACGATGCCCAATAGTTAAATCACCTAGACAAGAGACAAAAACTAATTTTAATGCATTCATGTATGTGTCTTTTAAAATTTTTAATGGGAATTGTCAAATGGGTCGTGGCAAAATTTGATGACAACCACCATCATTATTTGCTTATCTTAATTAGGGTTTTAAATTGCGGTATTGGACAGAGTAACGGTTGCGGTCGCGTGTAATGGGTATTAGGATAATCGGCCAGTCTGCAACAGGAGTCGGTAACTACGCACATGATTTTTTTTCAAGCACTAACAAATGACATAAACTCGTTGATAAGCATATCGTAAACTTATTTACTATAAATTAAACATTTATAAGTATTTTTAATTAACATTTCGATACTTAACTTTGAAGGCAAAAATAGAATTCTATAGAGGAAATCGAAGTCAAATTGTTGGGGTGTCTCAGTTCACGTATCAGGAGTATCGGCCGATATGGACTGATACAGCACTAATACGCGATATGTATCGGTTGTATTGGTCGATACTCTAGGGTTTTCCAACAACTCTGATACTAGAGTGCCTATCCGAATCGTATGCTTGAGATACCATTACGTAACGGCCTAGTATCGGCAATATTTAAAACCATGCCCTCAATGCAGTCATATGATGCCATCTCAAAGGAAGCTATGTAAGGCACATGGTATGAATGCTAACCTTGTGCTGATGATGTTGGTTTATCACTTAAAGCATCGCACGATCTCATTAGTGCCCAAGCAGGGGGAGGAAATTTTTAGAATTTACACAAGGACACCAAAAAAGTAACTTACGTGCAAAAAGACAGAAACTTGCAATATGGTGAAGCAGGAACTTTGATGAGGTATTTTCATAAGCAAGCAGCTGGAAATCCATATTTTTACTACGCAATTCAGTTAGACATTGATGAGATGATCACTAATATATTTTCGGATGAGCATCAAATGATTACAGATTATTGACATTTTTGTATGCTGGGTCATTTGACATGACATTTCGAACAAATAAAGAGTATAGGTCATTTGTTGTTTTTAGTGGCTTTAATCATTTTAGAATGACAGTTATTTTTGGTATTGCATTATTATATTTGCCATGGATTGTGTATTTTCATTTCATGCAAAATGCTTTAAAGCATTTAGGCTACTTAAAGTGTAGTTCGAGGTTAGTAGTGACTTTAAAAGCTTGTATTTTCGAGTATGAAGATGAAAATGGGTTAATTGGAGCTTGAAATTCTTTAATTAGTAACTACAACTTGGGAGGAGAATATTTAGATGAGGAAAACTTGGAAAATTAGATAGAAGTTGGCACATGTATATATGAAATGGTCGTTCATTGCAAGAATGCAAAGCACACCACTCAGTAAAATCATAACATTATTCAATTTTTTACCCATTTTGATCGAGTTGTTGTAGACAAGTGGGACTAAGAAGTGGATGCCGCATACCATTCTACACAAAAGTTACCAAGAATAAAGATGAAAATGTCCCCTAAGTTCAAGTTGCAAAATTATACACTCCTTTATCCTTGACTTGTTCCGTGATGAGTTGTATGCTTATCTTTGTTGTCAAGTGAAGCAATGTCGTGAACTAGGAGAAAAATTTAGGTATGCGATTTGTTTGTATGAAGAGAACGGAGAATGGGTATCAAGGAATTTGACAGCTTAGGAGGAGAAAAAAATTGTCAAGATATTCATTGTACTTGTCAAAAATTCGAGAATTTTGGAACTTTGTGTTGTCATGCAATTAAAGTACTTGATAGAATGAATGTTATGGAAATTCTCCAAAGATACTTATTGAACCAATGGAGACTAAATGCGAAAGATTGTGCGTTTAAGGGAAATAAAGTTAAAGGGAATGAAAATGATCCTAAGTTACTGATATTAAAACGTTATAGCTCTTTGTCAATTGGTGGACGACACTATTACAGATTTATATGTCAAGGGGGGCAACATAAAGCTACATATCAATTGGAAGACAACACTATTACAATTTTTTGTGCCAAAATGAACAATATGTTGCTTGCATAAGATTACTTGACTGCTTCCGGTAGTGGAAGTCACATTGAAGTGGGAACCAAAGAACTAAATGCAATTAATCCTAAATTTACAAAAGTTAAGGGCTTAAAAAAGAAAAATTGTGCACAAAATAGGTGTGTTAACATATTGTTATACTTGAACTACTTTATTGTGCTAATATAATGATTAAAAAATAATATATTTACTTGTTATCATTCTTATGTATTATGATGTTTAGATGTCCTATTTGCCAAATATGTTGAAGTATGGATATAGTTCTTCCCAAGCATCATTTAACCTAGAATCTCAAGTGTGTAATGTTTTTATTAGTGCTCTTTATTCTAATGCAAAATTTTATTTTATTTTATTTTTTCTCTCCAAGAAATATTATTTGATCAAGAAAAGCACTCTCCCAAAGCAACTAAATCGTTCCTCCATGATGATTGTTTTTTTTATTTTTTTCAGTAATTCACAACTACTGATTGTTTTTTGATTCTTTTAATAATTCGCAACGGCCCTCACAAATTTAAAATGTAATGAATGGGATAACATTTTATCAAACATGGGATGTTCATAATTTTTAGTTCATTCATGTGAAAGAATTCTATAATTTTTATTTCATTATGTTAGTGTGTTTGAGATGTGTATAGCCTCGGAAAAAATGAAAGAAAAAAGTTAATTGATTTTTTAAATAAACCAAATGGTATTAGTTTAAAGGTTGAGTTTTTTTTTAAAAAAAAATACTAATTTTTTAGATAGCCCAAACAGGACTTGGGGCTAAACTTACTGTAAAGTTTGAACATTAAAAACATAAATAAGAATATAAAAATAAAGTCTCTCAAAAATCAACTCTTTCAACTTTTTAAAATTGTTCCTATCCTCGATGAATTTGAAAATACTTGTATACACACACACACACTGTTTTTTGGGGTCCCAATTGGGTTTTTTAAAAAAAAATAAATGCTATATTGTTTAAATTTTTAAATTGCTCGTGATCAACATAAACCAAAAACAAAATCAGTGCAAACAAAAAAAATAAAAGGCTGAATTGTCAGTAGGTGGAAACTGGCTCATGACAGAACAATTTCAAAGCTGAATTGTTTCGTCTTTAGTCTACAAATCACAAAAATGGAACTTAAAAAGCTTTCACAGCTTTAGACTAATAATACTCTGTTTGGGATAGCTTTTTTAGTGGCTTTATCTAGTGGCTTTTTTCATCTTTTATGAACTTTTTTTTTTATTTTTGGGCTAAATTTTTTATTTATTCAATTCGTCGTGATAAAATAAATCTAAAATTATAGCCATTTTAACAAAAGTTTAAAAAAAAGTTCACTAAAGACGAAAAAAAGCCACATAAAAACCTTAAAGTGGTTTTTT
>JAULJZ010000009.1:6291279-6310872 GCA_032270985.1 Heliamphora pulchella | reverse complement strand
GTTCTAATTTTTCTTTTTTATTTATTATATTTTGTATTTTTAGTTATATTAATTAACCAATTGCTATTTTTTATTTATTATGTTATATATAACTATTATTAATATTACTATCTTAAATCTTATAAATTATTTTTAAAATATTCCAACCTCTACTTTGTTTTTTACTATTTTTTTAATATTTTCTCTTGTCTTCGTCCAATCAAATAAGGGATATGAATGCAAAGCTCATCTCGACCTTAATTTCACCCTGTCTTGCTCCATTGCCATTTTTACTTGTGTGAGTCTTTTTTTCTGTCTTTGTAAATGTATTTTGTTGTATCTAATTTAACTATTTAATTAATTTTATGCCAAATTTATAATATATTTAGTTTTTAAATTTTTTTTCTAGAAATAAAAAAGGTACCACTCATCCCTGCTATTTATTATTGGCTGTAAATGGCTTATAAACTTGAAATAAGTAAAAATATAAATAAATAAGTTAATTTGAAATATTTAACTTTTAAGTAGTTTATTTGTTTATTTGTTTTTTTATTGGCATAAATAAGTAAATATATTTAAAATAATTTTGAATTAAATTTTACTTATTTAATTTATTAATTTATTGACTTAAATTATGCTTATTTAATTTCTCAAATAAAATTATTTATTTAAGACTAAATAAACTAAATAAACAAATAACTAATTTACTCAAACGGGGATCTGTTTCTTTCCAAATCCAACTGTCCAAATAGATGTATACATATGCGTACAGCATTTATGTATCTATACATCCAAAACTGAGAAGTTATGGCTTCAACAGGGGTCACTGTTGAAGCAAAGAGTAAAGAGAAAGGAGGAGGAGGAGGCGGAGAGGAAGGTGAAGCTGAGATTAGGGCTTTGAATCAGACCAATGGATGTGCGAGTTCTTTCCACGCGCGGTCTCTTTCTACCTCAACATCCAGCGGCGCCACCAACCCGCGGAGCTGGCAAAGCTCGCCGAGGAATTTCTTCGGATCGTTATCTTCTCGCTCTTCCAATTCATGCTTGGCTCAGTCATCCAATTCTTCCTCTTCCTGTTCTTGGGTTGGGGTTATTGAATGGTTAGGGTTTGTAACGGAATCGAAACAACGGGGAGGGAAGAGGAAAACTCTGAAGGTTTGGTATCGGAAGCGAATCACGGGTGTCGTGGCTATGATTGGGTTGTTAGCTTGCTTTGTGGTGGTGAATTGGTGGATGCTTTCTCGGATTCAGGACTCGAGTCACGGTCTCAGATATCGGTTCTTCAGTGCCAATTCGCCAACACTGCCGATTCGGGTAGGTTTCAGTTCAATTTGTAGACAACTGTCATATGTAGTATTTATGCTACTCATAGTTGTAGTAAAACATTATCATTTGTGTTATTTTGGATTGAGAATGCAAGCTAAATTGTACCCCAAAAAAGTTAGCATTTTTGTTAATTATGGAGGACTTGAGATGACAATTAATTTCACTGGTAGTTGCTCCCAACTTGATTATGGAAAATTCCAAAAGAGAAGTAAAAAACTTGAACTATCCATAAAATTTGCACAATTGGCTGTTAGGGTCTCGTCCCATAATCCTCGAAGTCACCCAAGCTTGGTTTACCTAGTCTATAGGCTTCTCCACCCATTGCTAGTTGGATGTCTCCAAAAATTAACAATGGAAAGAAAAATGGTAAAAAAAAAATATGTATAACTATCTTTTACCTTGAACAGCTTTGTTTTACTAGTGTGGTGCTGAAGAAATTATAGGGTTCTGGTGAGTGGGCCAGTGAGAGGTTCCTTTCTTCTGCAGTCTATAAGTGACCCAAAATGATATGCTAATTACAACTGTAAATAAGTTAATTCTTTCATTTTGGCAATGTTATCGGCTTTTGTTTTGTATTTCAGATTGATTTCATTCACGAGAAATGCTTAGTTTACTGGATTAGAACAAGTACGGCTTCTTCCTCGCCCCTGTGGTATGCCTGTTTTCTAAATTAAAGGATTTTCTTCTTTGTCCTTTTGTGAGTACAAGTAATGAAAAAATCATGATCAACCTAAGTCACTGGTTACATCCACATACTTCTTTTGGCAGACCTTTAAGTATTGTTAGTAGGTCAGAGATGCCAGGTGACAATAAAGGAAAAAGGAAAAAGGAAAAAAGAAAATAAATTGTTACATTAGTGGTAGGAGAGTAGGGTGGAATTGTTATATTTGTTGTACAGTAACAAGTTTACAACCAGCGGGCTTAGCCTAGTTGACCAGAGTTCTTGCTTCTCATAAGAGATCAATGGTTCGTTTTCCTCTCCCTAGCTGTCTCTCCCTATTAGGCAGTTGTATTTGTTTATTGCATTTGTTGGATTTATCTATACTAATGCAGTCTTGTTGAACTTTGTTGTATTGTTGATTGTCCAGTTTGATTGTAATTTTCATGATGGCTAAAGACTTGACTAATGAGCCAACTATAAACCCTTCTTTTGATGTCAAGTGGTAAGAGATAATTAACCCAACATTTTGCAATGGTTGTAGGAAGAATTGAAAAGGCTTGGTAAAGTGAAGAGGCCTCAGAAAACTATCTATGCAAAACTGTTGGCTAAGGCTGCGCATGCCTTGGCAGAGGTAGGCTTTGTCATAAAGTCATCAAGTTTTGTCTGTCGACATTTAGTTCTTTGAATGGATACGTTGTAGTCAAATTCCTCACTATCATTGCTGTGATTTTGATGCAACTTTCAGGGACAGAATAAACCTGAGCCAAGAGAATTGTGGGAAGAACCTTTTGTCCTTGCTTCTTCATGGAGACCTTGTGCTGACCAACGTAACTGGGACCCTAGTGGTGACTCTCTCTCTCTCTCTCTCTCTCTCTCTCTCTCTCTCTTTGTGCGTTCGAGTATGTATGTGTGGGGGTGCACTTTCATGTGCATGCGTGCGTGTTTATACATGCTTCATGACTCAACTGATTGTTATATGTTTTGTCTGTCATACATTATCAGAGGGAAATAATGGATACATTCTGGTTAGTGCAAATGGTGGGATAAACCAGCAGCGAGTAGCTGTAAGTTGTGTATGATTAAAGTTCCGGCATTTATGGCTTATTCTTCTGAAGCTTTTATCCTATTGAGTAATCAGAAATGTGTCATATAAACTAACATACTGCTCTTCTGAACAACAGGTTTGCAATGCTGTTGCTGTCGCTAGATTGCTTAATGCAACTCTTGTAGTTCCCAAATTTTTGTACAGTAGTGTCTGGAGAGATCCAAGGTAATTTATTATTTTTTCTTCGTATTCTTTCCGTGCTGATTTGGACCTCCTTATGCATTGTTAGTGTCCTTGGGGGCGGGGCCAATTAAGGACCAATGGGGCATGTGCCCCCACTGAAAAGCTTAAAATCCCACTATTTCTCTTGTATTTTTGTTGTACATTATTCAGGCGCAGAGACAACATAGCACAAGTTATAGGGTCTGTGGCCCCCCTGAAAATGTAAAAATACATGTAGTATTTTTATATTTTTCTCCTATTATTGTATATGTGCCCCACTGAAAATGTAAAAAAATTTATGGTATGGTTATATTTTTTTATTTTTCTTCTACCCTATAAAATTACAGTATATCCCTTTAGGATATAAGTAAAGAATGAAATTGACTTCTCATATTTCAACTTTATTTTCTCTCTCTTCGTTCGGCCTTCTCTTTTTCTTGAACTCAAAGATAAAATCCGTCGTCAAAATATACTTTTAAGTTATTGCAAATGTCTAAATCTTATACACTTTTGTAAAATTATGCGTTATAACTTATAAATTTTTGTATTTAGTAATAAATGTTTAGATTTTGTATTTATTGATTTAAAAAAAAAACAAATCTCTTTGTACTTGATTGTGAAGAAAAAAAATTGTTCGTTGTGTTTGGAATTGTGCCTTCCCTTTGTTGAATTTTTGGCTCCACCACTGACTTAATTACCCTTTGTTAGTTTAAGCCATTGATGGTCTAAGGGCTTGCCACTAAATATGTTCAGTATTCGTTCATGCTTCATTAATTACTCCAATCTGTGTTTATTTGATGTTCCTTAAGTAAAACACCTCATCTTCACCTGATCAAGGAAGTTTATTTCGTTATTTTCTTATTTATTTTGAAAAATGGGTCATGCAGTAATGAAAGCAGATTTATCCTTTGTGCTTCTCATTTTTATTGTATCGTAAAAATGGCTTAGTAATTGTTGACCTCGACATGATCATATTCATGCGAGTATTGCCCGGATTTTCACTGTTAACTAATATCGAATATTTTTTCTTCTTGTATTGATATCTTTTCTTCAATTTACTGTTTATCATATGCGAAAAGTCAATACCATTTCACTGATCAGACAGCTTGGCACGATTCCCATGTTTTGTGAAGGTCTGCCAAAGGCTTCTAGTATGCTTTGCAGATTATCTGTGTTGATTTTAGTTTTCACATTAATTAGCATCTTTATGTAAAATGGACGTATTCCATATGCAGGTTGTTGAGCATTGCCTTTTGCCTTAATTTACTGCTTCTTGTTGACATTGTGAATTAAAGTAACTAATAATACTTTGACTGAAGGTATCTCCTATGTATGAAATACCTGAAGACTGGGTAGCTATCTGCATACTTTCTAATGGCACTTATTTTATCCTCCATCACTCTTTCAAATGGAAAAATGACTGTTAAATCCCATAATTTCTTAGTCAGTTTGGCGATATCTATCAGGAGGAGGTTTTTATCAACTACTTGAAATCTGATATTCATATGGTGAAGGAACTTCCTCTGGAGCTACAGTCATTAGATCTGGAGGCAGTTGGTAGTGTGGTCAGATTCTTGTCTCAGTCCTTCATTAGAAAGTTGTTTTATTAAAGATTTGCTTCACTGCTTAATGTCGCATGTGTTTATTAATTGCTGAAATTATGTTTCAGGTGACAGATACCGACATCATGAAAGAGGCCAAGCCGAGCTTTTACATGAAATACATTCTTCCCATCTTACATAAAAACAGAGTTGTCCATTTTGTTGGATATGGGAACCGTCTGTCATCCGATCCACTACCATTTCAGTTGCAGGTAAATCTCTTTCCTGTGACATGTTAGTCTACTGCTACTTCTAAGAGGATTTTAGTCATGGCTTTATCAACTTCACAGGTTACTTCATCCTTAGTTTGATAACCTTCTTCTTTCTACCTCACTTCCTAATTATGGGATTTCATCTAGAGACTCCGGTGCAGATGTAATTTTCATGCACTGCAATTTGTCCCCAAGATTCAAGAAGCAGGTGCTTTACTTCTTCGAAGGATGCGTCAGAATGGAACAAACTTTGGTCCATTGGATCGCTACCTTGTTGGTCCATTTGCAGAATCAAAAATGAAGGGGCAAAAAGATCGTTCCGCAAAAGGTTCCAGATACTTAGCTTTACACCTCAGGTTTGAGATTGACATGGCAGCTCATTCTTTGTGTGATTTTGGCGGGGGAGAAGAAGAAAGAAGAGAACTGGAATCATATCGTGAGATCCATTTTCCTGCATTAACCCAGCTAAAGAAGACAATGAAGTAAGCATCCTTTTGTCTCTGTCAGGTCTTTTTTGTGTACATGTTTATGACTTTATGGTAGCTTGTGCTTGGAAAGCACATAAAAAAGTATGCTCAGTTAGTCTCTAATGGGGGTTTGGGTGGGGTTGGTTTGGTGTACATCCAACATACGGCGTCATATGCACAAAGTGGCAGAGCTTAGGTAGGTTGCGTTTTAACGACTAAACCATTGACCCTCTGTCAGTCTGTTGGAAAGCACACTCATAGGGAAAAAAAAGAAAAAAAGGCAAGTAGGTACTCTTTTATTAGGGGATGCCGGGATAGTAGAGTCTGCTGGCCGTAAACTACCATGGATATTGAGTTGTGAATGATGTTTAAGTTAAATAATATTTCCTTCTTGTTGATTAGGGAAGCCCACTGCACTAAATTCCTGCGTATGCAGATTGCGGGGTCCAGGGTGGGGGGTGGACCACGATGGGTCTATAGTATGTAGCCTTACCTTGTATTCACAAGAGGTCGTTTCCACGTCTCGAATCTGTAACCTCCAAGTCACACAGTGACAACTCTACCATTGTGCTAAGGTTGTGATTAACACGTGCCCATACCATGCTAAATTCTTGGTTCCGACACTTGTGGTGGGACAAGTTTCACTGAACATAATCACATTTTAACTAGTACTCATTGCTGCCAACTGGACCTTCGATGGATGGGCAAATCTTATAAACCAAAATTAGTTATGTGTTGCAATTTTTATGCGAAACAATTTCGGAATATGGAGCATTGATCTCAAATTTGTTTCCACTCTTTCTTCTAAGAAGAATTTTCCATGTTTCAGGTTACCATCTTCAGGAGCACTTAGGGCTGAAGGTTTATGTCCACTAATGCCTGAAGAAACAGTACTTATGCTTGGTGCCCTTGGTTTCAATCGTAAGACACACATCTTTCTAGCAGGTGCACATATCTATGGGGGGAAGTCACGGTTGGCAGTCTTGACCAGCTTGTATCCCAATTTGGTTACTAAAGAGAACTTACTTTCCTCGTCTGAAATTGAACCATTCAGGAATTTCTCATCTCAGGTATTTTTTATGCCATTTTCTTATATTGTGTTTCTGGAATTATTCCTTTTACCTAACTAGTTTTCTATCAGTTATGTTAACTATTAGTTAGAATTGAGTTTCTGGTGTGCCATGTTGGCCTTTTCATCACTCACAAGTCACAAAATAGTTATTTATATTAATGGTTTCAGCTGTTTCCATGTATTTGGATTGGCTTTTAGCTCTAGTGAAACTCATGCATATAACATGGGTGGGGCATAAATATTCTCTGTTAGATATCTGGAGCATGAAAATTTTTAAATGGTATTTGCTTGATGGAACCATTAATATATGTACGTGTATATAAATATATAATTGTCTGTGTGTGTATATGTATTATTGGAATTCATGTACAAAGTATATTGTAACATAGAAATATGTTCTCTTATCTGGCTGATAAAAGGTGTGTGTGTTTGAATGCATTATTGGAATTCATGTACGAAGTATATTGAACATAGAAATATTTTGTTGAACAAAGGCTTGACACCAAGCCCCTTGTAATGCTTGATGCTTCATAAGCGTTGATAAGTTCTATGAACAAGGAGGTACATGGAGGCTTCATAATAGGGCAAGATTTCTATTTGATTTTCTTTTGAGATGGTTGGTTGGGTTGAGAGGAGACATGATTTGTTGGTTTTAGTGCTTAGGGATTCTTCATTTCGACGTTTGCATATTTTTGCTCTATCATTGATCCCAGTGGTGTTTTGGCGAACGAGTCCTTGTTGCACCCCAACTTTTGTATTGTGTTCTTAGCTTCATTATTAGATTCGCATTACAGATGAGAAGTACCTGAACATCACACTAGACTTCCCAGGAGATTCTAAATACACACTTTATTGCTGATTGCACCCACTTGTACAACTATTATGCATCGTGTAAAAACATGTAGTGGGTGTACTCAGCAAAAATGAGTGTGCATTTAGCAACTCCCACCCCCCGCAAAAAAAAAAAACCAAAACAAAAAAAACCAAAAAAAGGCTTTCTTATCTCTGGAGCCTTTAACTCATGAGGGGAATTTATTAAAACTTTATATAAGATTGGTGCTGCTGTATTAGCATGTAATGACCCGATTTCTTCTGCAGTTAGCTGCATTGGACTTCATTGTCTGCACAGCTGCCGATGTATTTGCAATGACGGACTCAGGAAGCCAATTGTCGTCATTGGTGTCAGGATATCGAGTATACTACGGTGGGGGAAAAATGCCTACAATACGGCCAAACAAACGCCGGCTTGCAGACATATTCTTGAAGAACAACACAATCGAGTGGAAGGTGTTTGAGGAAAGAGTTCGGAAAGCAGTAAGACAAACTAAACGGGTCCGCTCACGGCCTGTTGGAAGGAGCGTATACAGGTATCCACGTTGCAAGCAGTGTATGTGCAGTACAGAATAACAAGTGATTATATGGAGTTGTCTGGGATTAAATATATCATTCTTTGTTGTTTCATCAATTTTATTTGGAGCTTTTTTGCCCAAATGTAACAATCATTGTTGTTCATTAGTATTGATATATAAATTCAAATGATAGAGAAAAGAGGATTTTCATTTTTTTATTCAATGAAATCAGGTAATTTGTACTCTTCCATCTCCCCCAAACTTTCTTGAGGTGCTGATCGTGTCAATGTTGTTTGTGTGAGCTCACAACAGCTTCTGCAACTGATATAAATCTCTCATTCACATGCTTTTGTATGTCGAGTTGTGTCAGTGTCTTGTTTGCAAACTTCAGGGGAAAACTTGTTTGAACTTGAAAATCTGTTCTCCCATAAACTGTTCCGAACGGTGGGATGAGGGCTAGTTTGGTTGTGGGATTATGAGATGTGATCTCGCGCGTGGGCGGATAGAAATGCCTATAGATGAGGTAGGCGAGAGTAGCCTGCCAGCAAAGGGCGTGTATGGTAGTCTTTTGTTTGATGAGAACGGGAAGGGCAATTGACTGATTGGACTATATGGGAATAGTCTCATATAGCCAAAGGTTTCCATTGTTTGGTTGGTAAAATGAGGGTTGGATTGATTGGGAGATGCACTGGTTTTGTATATGATGATATTTTTGTTGATGTCAATTAGTTGGTATTTGCCAATCTTTTTACTCATGCAATTGTTGCATTAGGTTCGACAATTCAAAATTTCAAATTTTATGAAATTTGTAAAATTTGGCTATGTAATGATTTGTGAATATGAGAATTTCCAATTTATCTATGTAATTTGGATCATATGAGGTCTGTCATGTGAAAAGTTAGATAGGGACATGCATTGAATATGCAAATGTAACTGGTGACAATTTCATAAATTACAGAATGGAAGATTCTAGGGAAGTTATTTGTAGAACCTATTTGAAGGCTTTTTCAAAGCGTTTCTCAAATTCTTAAGAAAAACACAAGAAATTTCCTAAAATTCTTTGGGAGAAACCTAATTCTATTTTGTATCTTTTTCTATGCCACGCAAATTCTAAAGAAACCCACAAGAAATTTGTTAGAATTATTCACAAAGAAATCTAAAATCTCACCAAAAAATCTCTACGTAAATTTTTGTTTCCTACTTTTAGGGGTTCCTTTTAAAAACTTTGAAACTTTTCTTATATATAATGTCAATGTCTATAGTTCATTCACCTCACCACTTAGCTATTGTTTCATTTTATTTTTTTCTTCTTTCATCTTTTGCGGATTCCTTCAGAGTAAAGTCTCTCTCTCTCTCTCATATTACAGACACAGATCACGCATTCAGGAGTATAACCAAAAAAAACTAACCATGCATCAATTGAAAGGCAACAACTTTCTGCCCATTGGATTTGTCTCGCATATGGTTCTAAAAATCAACTTACTGTTTATTGGTGGTTCTGTCTGCAATCTTTTGAATTACCCTATTAGTGTCTCCCTTCCTGCTCTTTATCCAGAGCTAGGAGAGAAAAGCTTGTCATTTTTTTTTTCATTTTTAGGACTTCGAAACCGGCAAAACTGCCAAGGGTATTCTCACAATGTGATTCAAATTCCCTGTCAACACAATCTCACCAAAGCCGAACTCATCTAGCTTTTGGGTCACACACAGCTGTATTTCTAACTCTTGACATCCCTGTGGAGCAACTGTAAACCAAGGCGGATTCAACTCAACTCTCACCCCATCTGGTGGCAACACTGCACACAGGTATGTCTCTGGCTTGCTTGCTACATTCTTTACGCTCCGTTTAACCAATTGGGATCCGTTAAGTGCTGATATTGTCACCGAAGGGATGTTCAGATCGGAGGGGCTGCCGAAGGAGTTGTTACATGATCTGCCAGTTGCAGTCTTGATTGTTGCTGGATCGGTGCTGGGCAGAGAGCACAAGAAGCTGATGTAGTCTTCAAAATCTGCTTCATTGCCACACACAATATATGGGAACTATTAGCTGAGAAATGGAACTGATTTTCTCTTAACAGTTCTAAAGATATGTTTGGATCTTGGATTTCTTGACGGATTTGTGGAGGAAAAAGAAAATTTAGGTGGCTCTTCTTCGTTACATATGATAGACAATGTAATAGTGATGTGGCTTGGAGAGCCTATATGTGTATTTGGAGTATTGGACTCATCGGTGGCAAAATGAAAATCTTGGACCGAGCCGAGAGTGGCAAGATTCATATTCGATTGAAAACGAACCAACAAACGTGGCATGCTGGGTTTTAGTCAAACTCCTTTATTTAGACCTTCAATTTACGAATTTTTCCCCTTTTTGATAAGTTTTGTTTTGTTAATATTTGTGTAAGGCAACTCGATCTGACCTTGGCCTTTGTTATGAAATTGTGCCTAACTTAAATTTGTCTATTTTAGTACTTTGTGGCAATTTTCTACTTTGTGTTTGGTTTGGAAATTGCTTCATTCCTATCCGATTTGAAACTTCTTTTTTCATAATAAATAAGATTTTAAAACCACTAAAATAGGTGATGTTGATTTTATTAGCAAATTTGTAGAGAATTGTCTTTATTTTTTAATATTTATATTTTGCTTTTACATGTTTTTCTGCATTGAGTAGAATCGCTGACCTTCTCTTTTACTTCAAAACTTCTCATATAAATTTAAGTTCAAAACACAACTTATGTGAGTGCATGAAAGAAAATTACCTGATAGAAGGACGAGGCCCGGGTCCAAGGCACGGTATGGATTGACAAGACCGGCGCCAAAATCGAAAGGAGTAGAAGGATACAAGCTTTGGATATCAGAGCCTTCAGCCATTATGGGTTCTCCACCATTGTCATACTTAATGGCAGTGGTTGACATTGCTGAAGCAATCATCGACGGCGTCCAGGAAGGATTCTTCTGCTTGATGAGCGCCGCAATGCCGGTGATGTGAGGGGTCGCCATGCTTGTGCCAGACAATAAAGCAAATTTGTATCCTAAGAATTACATGCGGATCAAAGTGCAGTATAGTCAGAAAGTTCTCATCACACTACAAAAATTTGTGGTATGTTTGTTTATCACCACATAATTTTTGCAATTTGTGGATTAAAATGCATTGTTACATTTTTTTCATTTAAACTAACAACCTCTCACTTGCTGGTAGGGTGTGGATCAATTTTTAATGAAAAAAATACCCTCAGTTTTCAAATTTCCTAAAGAATGCCTCTCTTCTTCTTCTTCCTCTCTTTTATTTTTCTCTCACTTCCTCTACCGTCACCCTCCCTCGTCCGTCACCACCCCACAACCCCAAACCCTTCTCCACTCACTTTGCCGCTACACCTTCCCTTCACAGTTGAAAAGCCCAGCCTACACAATTTTTTAAAACTCAAGTATTAAAAAAATGAGAAACTGAGTTTTATAAACTGCCTAGAGGGTTGAAATTGGGCGATGTGAGACAATTTAACACACCCTTGAACCAAGACAGCTAGATACTCAACACGCTGAATAGTGAGCAATCCAACTATGATACCAAGTTAAAAAACTTAGCTCACATAACTTTTTAAAATCCAAGTGTTAAGAAAAGAAGAAACTGAGTTTTATAAACTGCACAAAAGGAGTTCAAACTGGGCTTCATTGCCAGACTCAATGCTACAATGAATTCGAAAAAATCATGAAAGTAAGTTGAAATCAGGACACATTTGAAATTGTGATTTACCTAACAGGATGGGATCTAAAGCACTGATGGGGCTCCAAGCTGCCCAAATTTGGTGCCCTGGAGCTAAAATATCAGGCTTGAGAACATCAGCAGGATTCCTGTCGCGGTCGATGAAGTCGGGACCCCTTGAAGAGAATCTACTCACAATTGGTGCTCTTCCCTTGTAAGAAGCAGCTCTTCCATCACCAATGGCTGCTCTGCCACCATATGCTTTCACAAATCCCCTTTTGTCTCTCACAGTTTGCTGTTCATAGTACTCTGATATAACCTATGACCAAAACATCATGGTTTTATTTTCACACAGAGTTGTGCTATTTGCACATACACACTAAACATTGAAGAACAACCCGTGTGAGAGGGATATATGTGACTAGTTTCGTGTACATTGTCCAAGCATCTTTTGTTTGGCTTATACACTTAACATAAAAGTCTATCCTATGTGAAAGGAATGTGATTAGATGGTTCTTATTTTTTGTTTTGAAAATATTAGTGGTGGATTGAAGTGTTTGGCTTATTTAGACTTGGCCATACATCAATGACAGAACGATAATTTTGGGCTAGCATGATAGTGGTCAAATTGACAAAAGAGTCTGATCCTATTTGATAAGGGTTTTGAACCTTTGGACTGGATTATTACAACTATGACCCCCTTAGAATGGTTTTTGTTTTGTAATAATTTGGTTGGACTAATAATGCTATTGGACTAACAATTCCCTTGTTCGGTAAGTTTGGGAAACCTTGGGTGGAGTTGGGTTTCATAATTCAGTCCGTTAAAATTGGAATGCAAAGACAACACTACCCCACTTATTTAATATAATACCAATTGTGCCTTTATTTAGTTTTATTTAGGCAGATCTAAAATTTTAATCTAGGAGTGGTGATCATATACATTAATAACTTTTTTTTTAAAAAGTACAAATTATAACATTAATTTTTATCAGAAGGAGAAAAATTTTATTCAACACGACTACAAAAAAATAGCAACTTTAAATCAATCAATCTATTTAAAATAAGGCATCTTGAGTTTAGTTTGACGCTCTTCATGTTACTAAATGCATTTATGAAAGAACTGATACAAAAATTCTTTTTAATGTCTTTCTCAATGAATGTAATTAACTCGCTACATAATCACCATCCATTCTACTGTATAATTTAGTTTTTACAATTTTCAGAACTCATAATACACATTTTGTTACAGTTATTGAAACTAATAAAACCAATACAAGACAAATAAATCTATAAGAGAATAAATTGTTAACTTCTTTATTTTTAAAACATGTCACATAACTCAAAAAGTATTGAACATCAATTATTAGTCAATAAGCTAACAAAAAAATCATGAATACAATCTATTTAGTAATTTTTTAGAAAAAATTAGGTGTTGCGAACTTATATAATTTAAAACATTAAAAGATAATATAATATAATAAAAATATTTTTTAAAATCGTAAGGGTAACTGCCGCCATCACTTGTCCGCCTTGATCCATCCTTGAATTTTGTTTTTTTGTTAAAAAAAAAATACTACATATGTGTGAAATTGACTAAATAATAAAAAATTAATTAAAAATAAAAATAAAATAAACAAATAAGCCATTATTTCAAACCGGCCATAATTAAGATCACACCTGAGCATCGCTGGTTCTGGGAATCATAATGCCGGGAACAGAAAACGGAATGGGCTCTGCAATAAAGTCGCCGTAGGCCGGATTCGCAACCAGCGCAAAACCCATGAATCCCAGAATTCTTGCTGTGTCAACAATGGCGGTGACGGAAGAAGTCCCGTTGTAAAAGCCGTCGGAGAAGGTGCAGATAACAACGCTTCCCTGGACCGAAACGGGATCCAGCGCCTCCGGATGTTGGCACTCCTCCGTGTACGGCGGTGTTTTGGGGAACGCGCCATCTGCCTTGACGGCATCTTCGGCCAGCACCAGCTTATATTGTAGCAACCCATTCCCAAAGCTTGGTCCTAAGGAGAACAATATCACAATTCAGTTTCTGTTCAGATAACGAAAATCATTAACAAGAAAGTGTTCTTTGTTGTAATTGAAATTATGCATTTATAGATTATATTTGAAAAAAGTATGATTATAACTTTAAGTATAAGTAGCAAATGACTATTAAAGTTAATAAACTTATAATTTAAAATAGTAAAATTTATATTTGTTGATTTAAAATCAAAAGATATATGAATGTTTGTTTGATTTCTTTCTTTTTATTTCCCTTTTCATTTAACTGAAAACTAAAAACTACAGCTCATGGAGATATTTGTGAGAAAAAAGAGCAAAAGCATTAGGGCTATGCTTGCGGTTCGATAAGATTAGATTGAATTGTTTAAAATAGGATGTGAACCCACATATTTAGTTTTATAGGAGGTTTCAGTGGTTTATTTTTATTTCGTATATCCGTCAATGGAGGTTATACAATGAATTGCACGACATTGATATGAAATCTGATTACATCCGCTTTATACAATAAAAACTGTATAAACATATACAAAGGTTCTGAATCGGTGAATTTAGCTTATTGGCTTATTTGATTAAGTTAACTTTTTGTATTTATTGAATTTTTTTCATCATTTAGTCAAATTATTATATTTTTTAAACTCATCTCATTGAGACGAACCGAAAAAATAAAAAAATTTGATCAAAATATAAAAAAAAGTTCAGAATAAGCAAAAATAAGCCAATAAGCCAAATTCTATGATGTTTAAGCTAAAATAAGCTAATAAGCTAATAAGCAAATTTGCCCAAATAGGGCCAAAGTTAAAGACAATATAAGAAAAATTATTTATTGTTTAAAACTTTAAATTTACTTAAATAACTTCAAATTTTTGTCCAACCCAAAAATATAACATTTTATTAGTTTGAATAAGAATAAAGGTAATAATAACATTTTATTATTTTTAGAAATTTATTTATTATCCATTAATGTAAAGTGTATTGGATTAGAATAAAGGTGTTGAATAAATTCATTCTAAAAACTACCCAAATAAGTAAATTCATTCTAAACATAGGATATGATGTGATATTCTTTTTAATCTTCTTCTACACCATAATTGCTTTGGACCTCCAAATCTTCACTTAAATTAAGAGGCCTCAAAATTTTCACTAAAATCTTATTTGAAAACTTTATAAGTTGATTTCGTCAATTAATGATTGCTATGTGTAATTTATTTACTTAATTTGTAAAAAGACTTAACGGATTATCAATATTATCCATGATTATGCAACTTTGATCAACAGTTTTGTTGCAAAAAATACACGAAGGGTATTATTTAAGCAATATTTTGCTATATATATATATTGGTATTATAGTTTTTTATTAGGGTTGGAGTTATTTTGGCAGCTAATATATATGAATATGATCCATTTAAGACTATAAACTTGCCTGATAATCCCACGCCACCAACTTTCTGACCATTGCCGAGAATAAGAGTACCGGAATAAGTTCGGTCGGTGGTGGAAGCGGCAACACCGATGGCCCAGGGGCTATACGATACGACGGTGTAAGGAATTGGCCCCTGGTTGCCGGCGGCTTGGACCACCAATGCTCCGGCCTTCCTTGCAAATAACATGAATATATCAAACACGTTTAAGAAAGTGAGTGTGTCTTCTGGTGGTTCATCAGGTCCAACGGACAGTGTTAATATGTCCACTCCATCTGCTGTTGCCTGCAATACTAGTCAATATGTCACTTTTCTTTGTTATTAATCCTTTTCTTTCCCAACCTCGCCGCACCCAGCCCCCCCCTCCCCCCATCAAATCTCAAAGTATGCAAGAATCTATCAAGCACTGATATGGGCACAGTGATTTTAAAAAAATCAGGATACGGACACATGCAAAAATGTATATTTTCTTTTTGTATATTTATTTCATATTTAGGGCTTGAACAACAATATGTATATTTAGGGTAATTAACAATTGGGATTCGGGATATATTTAGGGCTTGAACAAAGATCAATATATTTAAGACTTGAACGATAATCGGGTAATATGTAGGGTTTGAACAATGATCAGTATATTTAGGACTTTATTTTACTTTTATAATTATTTTTTTGAACGGTTAAACTTACACATTCATTACTCCAATACATTGCTCCTAGCAATGCTTGAACACCCAACCTCTCCTTTGAAGGCAAACATTTATATCATTGGGCCAAAAGCCATTTGGTTACTTTTGCAATTTTTATCATCACGTTTCAAATAATAATTATTAGACCTCCAATTTTCTTAGAAGTAATTTTTTTTTACTAAAGCGCCGACCGTGTTATATTTATGTGGTGTGTTGATCATTAGACACGAGTGCAAGTTCGATGTCGTGTCTCGCATTGAAAAGCAAAAAAATAAAACACGTCACATAGCGCACTGTTCGACATGTGTCCCGATGTATTTGTGTTCGATACGCTTACATATATTTTGGTGCGTCCGTACGTGCTTTCCCAAGTGAAAATGTATAAGAAACTTCATCGATAATTCAAACATAACAATAGCTTGAAGCATTATAGGAAGCCCAAACTTGGTTGAGGGAAATTTGTGAAAATCAAAACCTTCAAAGCTGAGGAACTATATAGCTTCCAATATATATATATATATATATATATATATATATATTATTGGATGCTACATACCACATATATAAAAGTGATCATGAGTTTTTTTAATGAAATGGAGATGAATGAATGCTTACTTGATCAATTGCCGCAACCACATCTGCTAGAGTCCCCAAGCTTGGGTATATAGCCTTATAAACAGCAATTCTGTTGTAACAACAGATCGATCAACACATAATCAAACACGGATCATTCATATAAAAAGTAAATATTGGCCCTATTTGGAATAAATTTTGGAAAGTTTTAAAATGGAAGTCAAAAGATGAAAAATATTTAGAAAAAACAAAAATAAATAATATAAAATTTAACTTATTGACTTATTTTTTGTATTTTTTGATTTTTATTTAGATATTTTGATAAAATTTCTTTACTTTCACGGTTCGTGGACACACATAATAGTTCGATTCACCAAATAAAATTTTTTTATTAAAAATAAAAATAAGTAATAAAGAATTATTCCAAATGGGTGCATCGGGAAGTTTTTAAAAAATTACATTTATTTTAGAAAATATGCATGCGGTAAGATTTATTTTTCATCTATTTAAAAAAATAAATATAATTTATTTAAATACTTAATAATATTTGATAAATTCTAACTTTCGCACTAATAATTTATATTAAAATTTATAAAACAAACCGTTTAAATTATTAGAGTGAACCCACGGAGAGACCAACGGTACGGTTGTTGGCTGCAGCATTACAAATAATAATCAATTGTACAAAAGATTATAGAAGATGTACTGGGCACGTGGCGCCATCCCACTGGCTCGTCCGTAGTAGCAGCCATCTACGACCACTGGAACTCCTGAATTCCCAGCTGCAGTTGATGCTACATGGCTTTTTAAAAAATAAAAATAAAAAATCCATAAAGAATCATCAATAATAGTCTCGTTTGATGATCTTACTTATTTATTTATTAATTTATAAATTTAAAAATAAATTATATTATTTAAATAATCAAATAAATTAAAAATAAAAAAATAAATTCGTTTAGAAAATCAAATAATCAAATAAATTAACTTATAAATTAAATAAATTGACTTCTAAGCAAGTAAGTTCGTTTGAATAACTGATTTATAAGCAAATAAGTGATAAACAATTCAAACAAATTTATTTAAATAAAATTTGACTTATTTACTATTAACAAATAAATTAATAAATAAATAAATAAAGTCCATTCAAACGAGACCAATAATGTTAAATCGGTTATCTTATTTTAGCATTTTATGTTTATTACATAATTTAGCAAAATTATGACTGATAATAGGATACTATGGGCAGGATGTCTTGTCCATTTCCTCTCTTAGTTATTTCGATAGGGCGAGAAGAGGTAAGTTAAAAAAAGTGCTAGGATGAGAAGAGAATAAAAATATGGGTGAATTTTTTGTTAATTTAATTTTTTTTTTAAAAATTAGTCTTAAGTTTTTAAAATAGTATTGATTTTATTTTTTTATTTAGTATAAAAAATTTTAACGCGAGAGATCCAGTTAGACTTTTGAATAAATAAATTTATCTGTGTATTTTTTAATATATACAGATAAATTTATCTATTTTGCATAAATTAGTATACAGATAAATTTATCTGTATGAAGAACACTGTATCTTTTTAAAATATGTATAAAATACACAGATAAATTTATTTGTCTTGTATAAATAAAAAGATAGATAAATTTATCTGTCTAGCATTTATCAATGCTAGAAAAGAACAGATAAATTTATCTGTCTAATATTTGTCAATATTAGAAAGGAATAGATAAATTTATATGTTTAGCAAATTGTATTTGTTTCATGAAACAGATAAATTTATCTGTTACTTGTACTTATTTGACTTAACAGATAAATTTACCTGTCTAACATTTGTTAATACTAGAAAAGAACGACAGATAAATTTATCTGTATGCATTACATATAAATTTATTTATTTGTGTTAAATTTATCTGTATTGTAAGCAATTGAATCTTTAAAAATTTTGTTAAAAGACCTTGCGTATTAAAATTTATTTTTTTTATATATTTAACCGAGAGCTCCATCTTTTTAATATGTTATAATCAAAATCTCAAAGTTACTCCCATTTGCCACATGAAAAACTTATGCTACCCATCATGAAATTTAAAAAATCACCCTAAATTGGCTAGCATGGGGTCTTGAACCCACAACCTCTACAATTGAAAATCGAGGAGATGCCATTATACTACAAAGGATTTGGCAGAAGTTTTATACTTTAATTGATCCATTACACAATAAATTCTTCCTAAATGCCAATCAATTGTCTTTCCCTCTCCTAATTGGTAGAGACAACAAATTACCACTCCGGTTGTTTCGGCAAAGAAATGAAAATTTAGAAAAATATTTTTGCATTGCAAAAAAAATTATACTTTTTTTTTTCATTTTAGATTTTACTGTACATTTTATAAACAATAATAATGATAGTAGTGGCGTTAGTATTGGTAAGAAATAATATGATGTTGCGGTCAGAAATATAGGCCCACACTCGTAGGAGGCGACGACCAACTCAAATATTCAGGGAAAAAATTGTTAATTGTAGTCGTATTAGTTTTATATATCTTTAAATTATATAAATTTGCCATATGAAGTTTTTAAGAGATTTATTATCTATTGTCCAAGTTTTTTTTATAAGAAAATAAGTTCAAAGCACGCTTTTTTATGTTAAATAATTATTTTTTAAAAAACAATTGCATTCATCCAAAGTAAAGTGGTGTAACAACGGTGGTGGAGATAAGGTGATGTTTGTGGTAGTGGCGAAGGGGCATGGCGGCATTAATAGTCGTGGTGGTGCGAGCTAGTGATAGTCGTAATAGTGGTGTTGTAATTATAGTAGTTGTATAGAATTCTTTTGTTTAGATAGAATTTTTTTTTTTTTAACTTTTTAGTGTTTGGTACTATTAAATTTGAAAGTCAATAAAAGAAATATGTGATGCCTGCTGTGACCCTAGTCATAGTAGGGGTAGTAGGGGTGTTGTGAATGTTATTAATATTTTTACAATTTGATTGAAATTATTTATTATTTTTAATTCGTCAAATATAATTCACGCAAAAAAATCAAATCAACTAAACATCAACAATCATAAAATTGGCGCACGTCTTATAAAATATTTTCAAAATTATTTAAATCAATCATGTTATTTCAAAAAACATATGTTCCAATCATATAAAAAAGAAGTCCGATTGACTTGATTTTTTATACGAATTATCTACCAGACAAATTCAAAATAATGAATAGTTTCAATCAATTATAAAACCCCAATTAAAATACCAATGGACTCCAATAAAAGACATATTTCTT
>JAULJZ010000009.1:6257764-6276886 GCA_032270985.1 Heliamphora pulchella | reverse complement strand
ATTCTTCGTAATTAAGTTTGATTTGGTTTTTTACTTTAGGTAAATGATGGGTTCGTTGGATTCAATAATCTTTCAGTGGCATGTTTCGGTCCTCTTTCCCATTACTTAAAAAAAATAAGTCACCGGTTCAGGTACAAGATACTATCATTACCTCCTGGACAATTAGACATCCAACCCGTCATCGCAATTCATGATCTGGCATGTATAGAATGAAAACTCCCCCAAAAATCTTTTCAAGTAAGTAGGTAGGAAAAATCTTTTCCGATGTACCGCCAAAAAAGCAGGAAAAATATTTTGCATCCACCAACTTCATCAAAAAGTGCATTACGGCGACATTCAGATGAAAATACAGTTAGAAGAACATCAATGAGTCTGATGCTCTTCCTCTGACCAAAATATCATAATCACAGTTTCCAATTTACAACAATCGAGCACAGTTTAATATGCAAAGCACTGAATAATCCTTCAGTCTTCACACTAAGGTTGAAAATATAATTTAGACAAATGTCTAAGACTCTAAGCCAATCAATTATTGGGAGAACATATCCCTACAGGGATGGCCGGTGTTGTATGGTTCTAAACAAACCAAAACGATGTAAAACCAGTTTGAGGAACCTTAGCCTGAAAATAACCAATCTACAAACAAATCAGTTTGAGGAACCTTAGCCTGAACATAACCAATCTACAAACAAATCCAACCCAAACCAAGCTAGAACTTCGTCTTATAGAAGCTAACCAAACAGCATCTACAGTTAAGAGATCAAGTTTTCCCACACACTCAGATCAGCTTTCAACCCTGAATAATCATGAGCAAAGGTCACTACAACTAAAAGGGGCCCCTAAAAGATATGTTCCACATATATACTATAGAGAAAGCCAAGCCATCCTCCTTTTTAGGGACAGATTGCATGTGAGTCTTCTGATTTGCGAATTATTCCCACATGAAAGAAATGAATAGACAAATGGCAACACAAATGAAGCATCTACTAAATCATTAACCATTCTGCAACGTCCTTCTGCTTCCTCTTTTCAATCCACACTTTTCTCTTCTTATACCATAAATACTATCTCCTATAATCTCCACATGGGTCATTCACAATTGATGGCAGAAACATGCAATGATTCTAGTCATTACAATTAAAGAAGTAACCAAAAAATGAAAATGATCTACACTCTACACTATAGCATCTAGTTTGCATATGGAGCATGAACCAAAAAACAGTAAATGTAGTAAAAAAAGAAAACAAAGACACTGAATGAAGAATACACGTTAACACCTTTGTTTTGATCGGTGTATACACATGTACCCACTAGCACACCTTGAACTCTTCACCTCCCATTTGAGAGGGTGACACCCATACCATTGGGCCAAAGATCTTGTCTTTATTAAATGGAGAACAAAACACCCACACATTTATATATTTTTCAAAATCAATTAATTTAACGTTAAATACATTAACGTTAAAAACTCATAAGATACACAACATAAGAACTTCAGAGCTACAACAAAGAAAGTAGAAGCTAAATGTCCATCTCACCTGACCTATGAAGCACGAGTACTCTAAAGATGGTGACGTACACACACTAGGTACGCACTGGATAAGAGTACGGCTCCAATACGTACCAGGTACGACAAGAAAGTACCTAGTACTTTTTCAATTGTCCGGTATGGCACCGGTACGCTTTAGGTACACCATCGGTACATTTTGGGTACGACTGTGGATATGTTGGGACTTACATGAAATTTTTAAAAATTAAAGAAATACTAGAGTAAATAATATGCTATCTTTTTTTATATAAATATAAATTTGAGAATTAAAAAATATGATTTAAATTCTTTAATTTATTGAAAATATTAAAATTTTAAATTTGTGTAAAAAAATACATATTCTGGTACTTTCTTTTAAGATTTGCGACTATAAAAAACAATTTTCAACCAATACGGTTTCCATAGCAATTGTCGTTCAATCCAACAAGTATCGCCATTTTTACTTCCAACTAGCAATTGCCAAAGATACAACCATGGGACGACAATGCTTGTATGATCTAACACTTACTTTTTCTCTCATAAGAAAAAAATAATTTTATATTTAGTATACATGTAATATAATGCTAAAAAGTACAAAAAATTAATAAATTTACTACCGTACTACAAGTATACTCATACCATATGTTTTTAAATTTCATCGAGCCGGCATATCTGTATCGTACCATACCTGCACCCTGCTTCATAGCATCTGACTAACAATACTAAATACATTGAATTGTAAAATTAATATTTAGTACTGTCAGGCATATATGATATGATAATGGTAATCATTACAGAAAAAATCACTGGGTTAATACTTATTGTATGGCACTAAGACATACTATTTGATAAGAGTCCCACAACATTGGTTTTTGCATGAACATGGAGGGGTATAGGTATAGCATTAATTTGGCATTGCAATATGCAAGCCCAGCCATAAGTTTATTGAGTATTGTCTGATTTCAAATAGGTTTAAATGGAAGTAAAATAAGAATTCATATCGCTCTCAATCACCAAAAGAGAGTGAGGGGGAAAGGGAAAGGGGGCACACACTTTACAAGTAATGTTCAAACCCATGTTACCTAGAACACAAATCGCTTCGGTATGACGAGCAAGAACAAGAAGGGGGTACATGCAACTTGCCCTAAATTGTTGAACACTAGGGGCAGACTTCTATTGAGTATGATATTATAATTTCAAGCGATAAACATCCTATAAAATAGAGTATTATTTTTGAAACTATTTATGTAAAACACATTTCTAGAATGTATTATAATCAACTATTTTTTTGTTTACATTTTGTCTTACCTAAACTCCACTTTCACATGCATATTTAGTTTATTATGTTTGATGATTATTTTTCATATAAAAAATGTTAAGAAAATAAATAGAAAAGACTTAAAAAATCACATTATAACGCTAAATTGACTATTTTAGAACAAAGATTTCCCATGCCTCGAAACATGGGTTCCAAAATGTAAATTAGTAGAATGTTAGTACTTTTTGGTAACATCGATTGTAACACCAAATAAAAATGAAAAGATTCGTGAAATAGTACAAGTCGCACCAATTGAGGATAAGTTGAGAGAAAACAGATTAAGGTGCTTTGGAGTCTTTGGACATATACAATATAACGTAAACCAGTTGATGCAGTAGTAAAGAAAAGTAACAAGATCGTGGGTAATAGAAACACTAAAAGGAGGAGTAAACCTAAATTGACACGAAATGTCGTATTAAGAAAACATATGAACTTATTGAAAGTAACTGAAGATATGGAAACAGAATGACGTAAAAAGATTCATATAACCGACCTCAATTGATTGGGACAAAGGCTTAATTTCATTTGGTTTGATACCAATTTTAAATATATATTAATATGCTTATATCCAATTATCTAGAGGCCAGCAGACAATCTTGCTACCTCTACTCCAAGCGAGAAGTTTTCTTTTTCTTTTTCTTTTTAAAGCCTTATCACTATTTCTATATTAGATGAACATATAAAGACGATAATAGGCCTTAAGTTCTAACCACATTGCAATCAAAATGATAATTGTTCCAACTGGAGGATGTCGTTGTCTGGAGGAGATATAAGAGGGAGAATAATTGAGCATTATGCGTATTTGTTGTCAACACGCTACACTACCATTTTGGGTGCAAAGTTATTTTGTCATTCATATTATATTTTCATCAATCCACCCATGAGCAAATTCACAATGTCCAACTTTAAAAATGCTCACCTCATCGAAGGTAATCGTAGTCCTATAAGCCTTATTTCGGCATATACATGGATTGCCTAATTGCAACCAGCTACTGCTGGTTTGAAGTAAGCAACACAACACAGCATAATCTCCTCAACAAACATGGCAGAACCTTCACCTAGCACTGTTATGATAGGCGATAACCCTCAGTTATACTTTTGTTTCTCCTCCATCATGATTTCAAACGAACTTTTCTAATCATTGAACTACAAGACAAAGGAGCATGGTATAGACCCTCACCATTGTGTAGAATTTCATTTGTTATCTATGGAGAATGGGTGGGGAAGTGACTGAATGTGGGCCTCTAGGAAGATGGTGGGCACTTAGATGTACAAGTTCCAAGATCACCGAAAGAGGACGAGGATGCAGATGAGGCACTCTTAGAAAAGAGAGATGGTGACAATGAAAATCTTCCAAGTCAATGGAGGAAGCCATCGCTTGGTTGTGCTAGAGTGTTCTGCTTGTTAACGAAGGGTATTCTATTTATATAGAAAAGATCAAACTATGGGAAACAATGAACTGAAGTTAGTCCCCTGGCATATGTGCCAACAATATAAAAGGTGGTGGAAGGATATTCCAATCCAGTAGCAGAGGTCAACATGCAAGTCCCTTCCATGGCAGCGCAGTGTAAGACGCTTTTGATATAGGCATGATCCTACAAGTATCACATATTGGTAAAACTTCTCTCATTTAAGACTGGTCAAAGTGAGTTGTCTGGAGATGAACAAGCGACCTTGATCGATCACTCAACTCTAGCCTCCGAGCCACAAGTCTTTCAATGATTCCAAACGAGATCATAACCCCTTGGCACATGTGCCAACAATATAAAGGAGGTTGGGAGATCTTCCAATCTAGCGGTAGAGGTCAACACGCAAATCCCTTCCATGGCAGCGTTGCGTCAAAAACGCTTTTGATATAGTGCCAGGCATGCTTCTACACTCGTGCAAGTATCACGTCTTGGTAAAACTTCTCTCATCTAAGATTGGTCAAAGTGAGTTGTGTGGGTATGAACAAGTGACCTTAACGATCACTCAACTCTAGCCTCCAAACCACAAGCCCTCCAATTATCCCAACTGAGATCCTCATACATCCACCGGAATACAGGCCATTTTCCAGCAGCAAGTCGTCACCGAAAAGGGGGGCCGGTCTTCGTTCCGGGGTATCCCTGCTTTAGCCTAGGTTGTTTTGGAGTTTGGTCTAATTTGGAGATTACAAATCATGTGTTACAGATCATGCATAACGGATTTCACTTGGAAGATCTCGCCAGAGATGATCCAAGGGGGGTGATAGGGTACAATCCTTAAGTAAGATTCTAAGACAGAAGACATGAGATCCACATGGAGCCAATTAGGGTGATGTATCAATGCCATGTAATCTAAATCCACACATGTACGGATGTGCCTACATTATCCCAGGACCAGTAGAAACAGAAAACTAAAAGACTAGCCACAGCAGGAAGAGTACTAATGGCATTAGTTAACCACTACTCTGATTAATTGTTTTGACTGTAACAAAGCTCAGTTTGGCCCGGGGTTCAAGTACGAAGCATCATTCCACTGTCCTAGTCTTATAGTGGAATTATGCCGTATCACTTCAATAAAAATAGCTAATTCTTTAGTTAATTGATTCCAGTACTGAGTGCACTAATAATCAAATATTAGCAGTTCACTGCATTTAAATCCAAACATAATTCACTACTGGATTTTATTTTAGCACTTGTTAGTCACCTCACTCAACCAGTTGGCACTGCATTCGGGCAGAAGCTATGCTGCCACTACTAACATTAAATCCACAGAAAATTCTGACTTGGAAATCTTATGCAAACTGAAGTAGCAAGCTCATCAATCATCTGGCCGTTCTCGGAAGCTAAATCATATCACATACGATACACCTTCTAACTCCATTCACCATGGGTGTCATATCACTTGGCAAAAACGAGGGAACAACAAAGCACATGCAGGAACTAGTGCTGCCCCTAAGAAAGAAAATACATTCCGAACATATATAGACATAACAAGGACCTGAACAATCTCAACTACAAAACAGGCCACAGAACCCATAACAAGTATTCCAACTTTCAAGCAGTATTTTAGGATATCCAATCCAACAAAAAAGGAAATAAAAATCCCCAAATTTGGGAAAATTATTAGGTACTCCCGGCAAATGAGAATGTGCAATACACATTAAATGGGCCACCATCGTCTCCTACCTACCCAACAATAGGGGATCAACATTGTTCCATGTGGGGTATTTTCTATTACATAATTGGATGGACACAACTAGGTAGGCATGCCACATGGTGCTCTAGGACTGCCAAATAATTACTCCAAAACTTGGGGTTTCTGTTATGTGGACCTTTGACGCCTCCACATCGTTGTGCACATCCACAGCCATTTCTAGCTGTTTTGACTAACTAGAAGACTTACCTCACCTTGAAAAGAACTAAATTCCATGAAGGTGCAGAACATTTTAGTGCAAAACACGTGACTTCAATGGAAATTGATATCAGTATAAAAATTGAATCCTTTTCATCATTTTGTTCCACACACCAAAAAAAAAAAAACCCCCACTAATTAGGTAAGAACATTCAAGATCTTAAGTCTAGTAAAAAATCAACTCGACCGCAATCTGTTACACGGCAATTCACATATCCATTTCTTATTCATAGGAATTCAATTCTTGGCAACAAAGCAAGAATAATTAATCAAAAAAATGTTCAAAATTGTCTCTCGATAACAATGGACCAATATGAGAAGGAAAGGACAAGAGATATGACCTTTTCTCCCCACCAGTGTAGTACTCTTGAGGACCATCCGAGTCACTGTCGGAGTCGTAACCGGATGGTCGGTTCAAATCGGAAAGGGTTCGGATACCGCCGGTTCGACTGGTGGAGGGTTTTGCAGGTTTCTTATCACGAGAGGCCATCTTTCGCCTGTAAAATTGAATCGAGAGAGATCGAGAGAGAGAGAGGGGACTGAATATCTTTTCTAGGAGGAGAATACAATTTGCGATGTTTGCTTCTGCACAATGGCTATTTCTATATATTTTTGCCTTTTTCTCTTACATAATTATTGTTTTTTATTAGTCCGCTAGGGATTATATTTTGGGAATCTCGGCAAGAGGTTTATAAAAAAAATTTTAACACCCAAAATTTGATAAATAAAGATTTTAATACATAAAATCTAATTTATTTAAAAAGCATAATTTTTTTCAAAAATACTTAGTAGACCGATAAATTTATTTGTTTCGTATAATAAACAGATAAATTTATTTATTTAATATACAAACAGAAAATTCATATATTTACATATCAATACAGATAATGCATAAATATGTAACACATATAAATTTATTTGTTCCTTTCTAACATTGACAAACAAGCCTAGACAAATAAAATTATATGTCCTTTCAAATAAGTATAAGTGCTAGATAGATAAATTTATTTATTTTATGAAACCCTTTCAAATAAGTATAAGTGCTAGATAGATAAATTTATTTATTTTATGAAACAAACACAATTTGCTAAACAGATAAATTTATCTGTTCCTTTTTAATATTAACAAGTGCTAGACAGATAAATTTATTTGTTCACTCAATCAAGTATAAGTTCTAGACAGATAAATTTATCTATTTTGTGAAACAAGCACAATTTGCTAAACAGATAAATTTGTCTGTTCCTTTTAGTATTGACAAATGTTAGATAAATAAATTTATTTCTTTGGTCAAACAAGAACAATTTTCAAAACAGATAAATTTATATGTTCATTTCTAGTATTGACAAATATTAAACAAATAAATTTATTTATTTAGTCAAACAAGTATAAATTGCTAGACAGATAAATTTATTTATTTAATCAAACAAATGCAAATTATTTATTTATATATTTACTTCTCAATCAAACAAAAAATATCCGCACAGAAGAAAAACAGCTGAGCGTAAGAGTTGTCTAAGCGTTCAAGCTAAAGATTAGAAAACATGGGGTTTTCTCATACTTCAACAGAATCATCCATAACCATTCCATCCGTTCTAAGCTTCTTACTTTATATTTATATATATATATATATATATATATATATAAGGTCTATTATTTTTATTATTGTCTTGTTCATCGTCATAATCCTCCCCTCTCCATTGTCTTCTATTTTGATTAACATTCTCACTTTCAAACTCATATTCTATTAACGATTCAGATCTTGACTATTGTAGGTATACAGTAAGATATTTTTGTCCCAAAAAAATTGCATGCAACAAATAAATGACCTAACACTGAAATACTTTTGTAAAAATAAATCTTACGCATTAAAAATTCTTTTGCTTCATGAAAATCAATACATAACCTACAAATTAAACTTCTCATCAATTTTTCGTTATATTTTTTAGATATTAAAAATATAAGTTGTGAATGTAATAATATATATATATATATTAAACTACAATTTATATAATTATAGATTAAAAGATAAAATATAAATCTATATCTATATCTATACTATTATACTATTATAAAGAAAACCCAAACATTAATTTCTTGAAATCAATCAAATATTTCAAGCGGAAAAAGTAAAACAAATTTCAGTGTATTAACATATTATTTTTATATTTTTTAAATTTTACATTAACATATTATTTTTATATTCTTAAATCTTAACACAAATTATTTGGTTATCTCACAATAATTCAAACTAAAAATGTCCAAATTAATTAGGGTCAATTGTATAATTTTTGTTTTGGCATTCCATTTTGTCAAGAGGTACGTTTTCAGCTAAAGTAATGAATTCATATCCCATGTCTTTACCTTCTCTTAGTATTTTTATTAAAGGTAATCCTTAATCAACTTTGTACTATAAATTCAACTGCAATAAGCAACCACTTCATAACAGAATAATTATACTCATTACTAAATACAACATTACTATGTACTTAGCAAAAGTACAATAAAAAAATTATACAATAAAATATAACAATTTAATATAATATCTAAATAGGTGTCAACAATTCAACATTTAAAATGAGATAATTTTAGCTTTCTTTTTTATTCTCTCATTTCTCACATTCTTTTATGTTTAATCGATATTATTTCTCTTTTTATTAATTTAAAAAAAATAATTTAACTTTTACTTTTATTATCTTTTTATTTATTTTTTTATCTCTATAAATTAAAAAACTAACAAAATTATATTTTTATTTGAGCTCCTTAAATTGACCAATTAAATAATTATTGATACTACTTTATATTTTACTTTTAAATTACCAAATTTAAATAATTAAATGTCTTTAAACACAAATGATAACTAGTTCAAGAACGAATACGCGAACTAAGTTTTTTTTTTTTTTTTTTTGGTAGCACACTTTCAGACTGCTATTTAAGGGGAAAAAAAATTTGCGCATGTTTAAGATGTCTTAAAACTTTCACTACTAAGAGATTTAATTTTTTTTAGAAAAAAAAGGTGAGGGCTTGTAATAATTTGTTTAAGTAGCTTTTTATTTTTGTTTATTGGAATAAAATGTTTAATATGCCTATATTTTTTGCTTTTAAGCAATAGTGATTAAAATATTAGCACAAATTTTTTTATTTTCTGAAATAAAGTTAACTTTTTAATTGACAGTATTATAATTATTTTATTCCAATAAAAAATAGTGTTTGCAATATATACATATATATATATATACACTTTTTTTCTTGAAGAAAAATTTTAAAAAAATTACAAAGCTTTTTAGAAATACCAAATAGGTCAGCTTAAAGGCTATTTTTCTCTTAGAAATAATTAACTTTTCTCTTTAAAAGAATTAACATCTTAGAGATGCCAAAATGGACTATACAGTATTTCTGTTGCAAACAATCCGTTGGAAAGAACTGCCATGGCTTTGGGATAGACCTCGCAATCGTACACCATGTCTGAGTTTTTGCCTTGTGGAACGCAACGTTAGCTTTCGCTTCTTTTGGCTTTCAAATAAGTTATTAACTCATATACCGTTAACGTAAGGGATTTGTCTGATGATCAATACTTAAAATTTAAAAAATTGTTCTCTCTTAAACCTTAAGTTTGAAAACTCTTAAGTGCTATTAATTCCTTGAAGCTAGTTTATACGACACATTACCTAAGCTTTAATGGGACCCCACTTGTAAACAATGAAATTCTCCCAACAAATTGTTGAGATGGGCGCAAGTTAGCTAAACACCCTAAGATAATTTTAAAAAAATAAAAAACAAAAACTATACCATTGTTTTCAAGCATGATTCCAATAACTTCTAGACCATTGTTTGTTCTCAAGATGCATGCTGATCCGAGATGCCTTCTGATCGGCCAGGAGAAAGTGACAGTAAAGGAACTTCTTCCTTTTCAGTTGACATTGCTCATCTTCACATAGGCTATGGATACTCACTTCTAAAAACTATCCAATCTGCCCCCGTGTCTGAATACACCGAAAGTAATTGAATTGTGTAAATTCCAGTACGTAATATCTACTATTATCCATAACTGGTTCAACTCCACTATCAACATTGGTAGCCTACTTGAAGAGATGCTAAGAGAACCAACTTCAGTGAACTAGTCTTTGATAGGTCATCTTCATCTCCCCAAGCATCAGTCCCTTTTAGACTTTCCAAAAGTGCCAATTAGCTTATAAATGTGGCAATTTAAAAAACAAAAAATAGTTGAGGAGAATTCGGGCACAAAAGACACAAGCATTCTGGCTGAATATAGTTTGATCAAATGTTATAAATCTGATAAATATTGAAACAATCGGTAAATACCTTATAACAAATCCAGCTGGGGTTTCTTCGTTGAAGGGTTTCGGTCTCTTTGGTCCTGCAGACTACTAAGTAGAACTCTCCGCCGGTCCATAGCACTCTCGATGTACTCTTGGAGAGGTGGAAGTGACCCATTTTCTGCATCTTTATGTGCTTGGCGTCGAATGATCTACCAGACATTGAGATTTGTTAACAAAACCACAAGAGGATAATTAGCAGGAATCTTGTTACTGTTACCTTAGATGCCCAGCGTCGCTCTGCTTGCTGACAGACATCCCTGATATCCCTTCCAGACATTCTGAATGCAGCAAGTGTCAATATTGAAGCAATAAGCAACAAAAGCAAATACTTAAACAAATCCTGACATTTTGAACCAGTTTTAACATAAAATGCTAATACCCCAGCGGCCAGTAATTTACATTTTGGGACACACGGCCTGAGACAAGGTATATTCTTTTGATTCAAAACGGCAAATTTAAGCACCTAAGTAATCCCAAAAGTTTGCCTATTTATTTCCTAAAGATTTCGTTAGGAGGAACAGAGCAAATATAATGAACTAACACCCAAGGAGATTAGAGTTTTGGTAGGATAAAATTTTAAAAGGGCAATAATATCTTAGAATGTGTTTTTACACAATTAATTTGAAAAAATATACCGTTTTTTAAGATATCTAGTTGTTAAAAGAAAATTAATGAAGAATCTTCAATTCAAGCCTCTTCCCATCTTACCACATTTAGATGTGGTGTACCATGTTCACGATCCCCTTTCCGGAACACATACCAAAATGATCCACATCACAAGTAACATGTTTATAAACCATTTAACATACATAGAAATTGCTTTTTTGACAAGTATTTATCATATGCAGAACTGATTTTAATAAAACGAGAACATATGGATTTCCCATATTTAATAGTACCCTGTAGTCAATGTGTAATAGCAGACAATCAAACCAACCACACCCCTAATAAATAAATAAATAAAAGAGAAAGAAGATTGGCGGAGGGGGAGTAGCGGTTGCTGATGTATTTCACCCAAGTAATGGAAGAATTGGGAAATAAACCAAATTTATGTCAAACTTACTCGTCCGTAACTTTAGCAAATTCAGCTAATTCAGATTTTGCCAAGTGCTTTGCATACTGAGCAGCTATTTCCTGACGGGTCAGCTGATCAGGTAGGCCAAAAGTGATCATAGAATCAAACCGACTGAAAATAAATGAAACACGCTGGTTAACCTTGGAATCAATTCTGCGTTGACTGGCATATAAGGAATTGTTCAATAGTATACCTAATCAAAGCAGGATCAAGGTCTTGCTTTCTATTAGTTGCAGCAATGACCACCACTTTTTTCTCCTGCTCGAATCCATCAATCTGCACCAGAAGAGTAAAGTTTATAGAGGCCACAGCAGAAAACTGCCTAATTCAGTTGGAGCCTACTCAATTTCACACATGGCTCCAGAGAACAATGCATTGATCTCTCAAAGGGGTTCACGGAACATGAAAAACAAAGAAATAAACACACATCAAACACAAAGAAGGACCTTTTTCTTTTGGGGTGAGGGGGGGTGGGAATGCAATCCATTATGCGCGAGGATTTAGCAAAAAAAAAAATCCAGAAAGATTGTAGTAATAGAATTGAGTGAATTTTCTTTTTCTTTCTTGGAGTTCCAACTTAATCATCCATTATATGCTCGTCAGACATGGATTTATTTTCCATTAAGAGAGAAGACATAAGGCTATTATACCTGCCGCAATAACACTGATAAAATTCGGCGTGTAGCTTCATGCATTTCATTATCACGAGCAACAGCAAAAGAATCAACCTGTAAACGAGGACAAAAGAAAATGAAGAATTAAAAAACAAGTTAAATTCAATTGTAAGAAACTTAAACCAGAATAGAATGCATGAGCAGAAGAGGTGAACGAGGGAAAATAGAGAGGAATATATTAAATTGACACCAAAGTGAAGAGTTATTTGTATCAATTACCTCATCTAGAAAAATAATAGCACCATTAGGTATCTCATTGGCAAGGGAAAAGACTTTTCCTAACAAGCGTTCACTTTCACCATAATACTTTGACATAACAGCCTCCAATGGCACATATAGCAATGGAACACCCTGCTTTCAAAAGTCAGATGCATGTTATTGTTAACAAATATATTCAATGACTTAAGTAGACAGTACTAGAGGTAGGAATTTTTGACCCGACACGCTAACACAACTTGAACCCTACACGAAATTAGAGAGTTAGAGTTGACTATTTTTTGACACGAAGTTAAAAATGACACGACCCAATAACATGTTTAATAACCAGGTTGAATTAGTGTTGAACCTGTAGAATCTGAAAATGATCCATCTAACTCATTTAATTTTTTCTAAACTTCTTTTTTTCATCAAATGTTTACACTTTGGAGTTCTCCATGCATGCATTCATATTGTTTTTCCATTAAACTATTTAAAGACTTTTTGCAGATTGTTTGAAGTTTTTTATTTATTATAATTTATGTTATTTTATAATTGAAATATGTATGAAATTAAAAATATGAACGTGATATTAAATAAGTTGTTAAACAGGTTATTAAACATGTTATAAATAGGTTATCCAGTTTATAAGCAGATAATTTTAGTGTTAGGAAAAGTAACATGTTTACTTAAATGGGTAATATTAGTGTTGAAAGGCTTTTAACACGAATCGGATATAACACAACACGATACTCACCCCTACATAGTACTACACAATGATACTATGCAATGCCTAAAATTTTGTACATAACAAGAGTTATACACGGCCAATGCAATTGGTTTCATGTTCAAGCACAATATTTCATGTGCATGCAATGTGTATGTTGATCACTAGAACAGAGATAATTTCTCTTTATCTGCGTCAGAAAGTAAACATATTTTTTCCCAATAAAATACTGTTAGTAACGTTGGGCAACAAATATCCCATAGTCTTAATCTATTAGGAATGGGTCAAAGTACATATATTTAAGCTTCTCATATAACTCTTAGGATCATATCTTTTTGGTATAAAATGGCCTGGAAGCTTAATCTATCAAGCAATCAACCACGCATTCCATATCAAGCTTAGGTTCTCGGAGGAGTTGGTTTCAAGTCTAGCTACACATTTGTTCTCCTATGGCTAACATGCTCATCCATGTGCACTCTATTTTGTGTATGTACATGTTTCCTATTATGTTTATTCATAAAACAAAGTTAGGTATTGTGTGGATCATTTCTTAATAACTTAAGCTTTTATGACTATTGATTGTCGAACAATACATTTGGAAACTTGTGAGGCATTTGAAGTAATAAATCCTAAACATTCAGCGTGTTAAAATCCAGTGCAAAATTGAGCACGTATCTCAACAATAGCCCAAATGGGTAGAGTAGATATATTAAATGAAGAGAATAAAATAATGACCAAAATCCAAATCAAACCAAGCTAAGCTTTTGTCCCAATCAATTGAAGTTGGTAATATGAATTTTTTGACGTCATTCTTCTATGTAAAGGGACATATTTTCAGTTACTTTAAATAAGTTCATATATTTTCTTAAAACGACATCCTATGTCAATTTAGGTTTACCCCTCCTAGTAGTATTTCCATTATCCATGATCTTGTCGCTTTTCTTTACTACTGCATCAACCGGTCTATGTTGTGTACATGCAAACCACCTTAATCTATTTTTTCTCAGCTTATCGTTAAACCACCTGATGGAGCCCATGGAAATCAACAGTTTATACCCATAACTAGTGGCAGTCGAAAGGCATGTACATCACTGCATAGGTGGCAACCCAAGCAACACACCCTTTCACAGCAAGGCCAAGAAACAACTAATAAAACAGTAATCAATGTGCCAATAGGAATACCGCTTGATCAGCAATTACACGAGCACAAGATGTCTTCCCAGTACCTGAAATTGAATATGCATTATTGGGAAGCAAGTCAGGCAATTAATTAGAAAACTAAGAACTGTGAGCTGAAATAGTAGCTGCACTGCTTGAATTCATAACACAACTGATGAAATTCAAAATAATGTCAAATGATGTAAAACAGAATAATTGATTAGGTTTCCCACCCATTTTTTTTTAGTATTTTGAAGTTAAAACAAAAGAGGATTTGCAAAAAAAAAATCCTTTGCACCAAAAATGGAAACCATGCAATAAAGGCCTCTTAAGCTTTTGCACCCCAACTCTCTATCTTCATATGCACATCTATTCCTTTCTCTACCCAAGCACCACGTGATGCATAAGGGCGCTACCATCCAGGGTTTCTTCATCCTTATCATCCTGCATCTACCCCTCATCTCTTCAACAGTTTACAAGCATAATCAAGCATCACCGTGGATATAAAAAATGACAAAACTTCATTGTTCCGTAGTAACTTCACATTAGGGCAACAAATGGTCTACAATCTCCTCTACTCTATGGCACGAGCACCAATAGATTGCCTATCTAAGAAGATCAAGATCCCAATGAAAATAAAGATTATAATCACAATAATGGATAATGAAAAAGGCGTGAAGTCCGACTCAAGCGAGTGAGTGAAAGGCGTGGCAAGAGAGCGAGTTTGGCTCGAACAAACATAGAATGTCTAAAGCTTTTCTACACCGAGATATCAATAGTAAGAATAGAGCTTAAAGTGGCTGTCCAAAAAAAGGCACTTCAATTGGCATTGTAGACCTCTCCAAATAATCGTTGAATGGTAGGACTTCACCAATGGAACTCAATCAAAGCTATATGGACTTGGAGAAAATTCGAAGCAAGTTAATTTCAATGTATCCCAATCCTCATTCTTTATGTAGGGGTCATAGAACAAGAAAATCTTTTTATGTTCTTTGTAAGAATGCAGAGCTTCTTGTCAGTTGGGAAAAGATGATGGAAGATTTAGTGCCTCATTCCATTGAGCTTGATGAGGATCATTTGGCGGGAAAGAAATTGCTGGTCTTTTGAAGGTGTCGAGAGCCCTTTGTTTAAGCATAAACGTAGCTTTGTTAGTCTTTTGTAGAGCTGAGATATGTTGGTGTGCAATCCTTTCTCTAGTCCACTTCTTAGAGTTTGTAGAGTTTTTGAATACACAAGAAAGTATATAGGGCCTTTTTGTTTGGGGCCTTTTTTGTAATTGGGTGGCAATTCCTTTTTGGCTCTTCTTATAAAATTCTTTTACTTATTGAAAAAAAAAACCATATATATAAAGTCCCAGGGTAGACCTGAGTAGTAGAGTCCGGAAAGATGGTATGCACTTCAATAGCGAGAGATGGCCGGAGATGGAGAAGATAAGGTAGCCTTAAAGAGAGAGAGAGAGAGAGAGAGAGAGAGAGAAATGGCAATGGAGAATTTAACTAGAGATGGAAAAAGATAGGCTTGAGAGCATAAGTGTTCCTAATAAATAAGGGACCAACTCTTTATAGGTGAGAGCCAAAGGAGAAGGCCAACTCACCAGAGGATAGGTAATCCTTCCTTGTTGGCTCCACAAATAAAAGTGGCATGCTTCTCTACAAGTCCAAAGTTTATACTTCGGAGTTCGTATAACTAAAGTTGCAGAGGTAGGTATGATATGTGAAGAGTCATACCAAGGAGACAATTAAGTGAAGCATGATACGTGCTTTAAGGTATCAAGTGTGTTGGTCAACATCCCTAAGGATAGGTGACCATTCCTCGTTGAGTTGACAAACAAAAGTGACATGCTCCTCTATAAGCCCTAGGTTTATACTTCAAAGATTGTACATCTAAAATTGAAGAGGTAGGTATGATACGTGGAGAGTCGTATCATGGAGATAGTTAGGTGGGAGCTATGATACACGGTATAAGGGATCAGTTATTGGTCAGCATCTTTCCTTCTCTCTCTCTGACTGGTCAAGGTGGCGCCACCGTAATACAAGGTGAGCCGAACTCCTTGAAAACTCCTCGCTCTAGCCTCCAAAACACGTCTCTTTTGGTCCTGAATGTAGGTCCCTAGACCCTGGATCCAACCTTAGGTGCTTCGAATGATTCTTTAGGAGAGTTTACTCGACGAAAGGAGATATTGAGCTGAAGCGTGGCCAAACGACTAAGAATGCCACAAGGTGACGCTTCTCATAGGAATAGGCAATACATAGGAGAAGCAACTTAATAGAGACTAGATGATTGAGTCATTTTAGGCTAAGTCGTACAACTATCGAGTAAAGCCCGATTTGCCCAACACTTGAGTTGCCTTTTGGTACTTTAACGAGCACCAAATGTGCTGAGCACATAAGTGGCCAAGTCCAAGTAAGTTGGCTAGGCTCATGATCCTTGAACTCATACGCGAGACAACGAAGAGCCAAGAAACTGGCTTGCTGGAGTTGAGACGGGTCGGGTAGCTCGCTCACTCTGAGGCGAGCTAAGGCGGGGAACTCGTTAAAGGTGATCCGGGTGGCTTGCTACTTGCAATGCGAAGGGAAGCTAGTCTAGCTCTCTCGTTGGAGGTGGGTTCTCCAAGGTGCCATGTGGTGGCGATCCTTCCATAGGCTTGCATTCCTCTAACAAATATTGATGCAGAAGCATAATAAAAGCTTATGCATGGAAACGAAGTGTCATTTCAATTATTTTCGAAAGTGTTTTTTTAATTTCTAGTCAAAGCATCTTTTAGTATCTAGTCAAATTATTTATGGTTTATTGGTATTAGGTATACATTGAACACATTTTTCTAGATCTACATTTATGTATGCAAATGAGGGGTTGTCTAGGTATTTGAAAGATCTTGTTAGAAAATGTCTAGTTATTATTGTGAGTTTTGAAGAGTCGCATTTGAATGCCTATAAATTTATGAATGAATAGAATTAGAAGAAAGAGAATTTGATTATTATTCTGATTAGTGTATGCAAGTGCTTTGCTTGGAGTGATTCCTCCTACAATCAAGCGTGTGGCTTAATCGCGTCAAGTGGCATCCGCTACCCCAATTGAGTGACATCCCAGGACTATCTATCCTTGCAGGTTTCAGCATGCATCAAATTGATATCAGAGCAAGATTTCCTGTTGTGGTGATCAAGTTGTCAACTTAACTTTTCATAATCTATCCTCCATTATTCCAATCAGCTCCTAAAATTCCACCAGAGAATTCAACGACGTCAGAAAAATAAAGGTACAAATGTCCAAGCAAAACTTACTGAGTTGACGTAATCTAATCAAGCTCTTCAATAAATGATGAATGAACTCTTCCAACGGATTCCAACCCCTACAGCTCCAAGCCAAGGGTGTGCACGAACAATTTTCTATAATGATGATAGTGACGTCCATTCAACTTCTTCTTCTAGCTTTGTTCCAGAATCAGGCCATGTTAATCGATGGCCTATGGTTCGTTTGGCTCGTGCCTTAGAAAGTTCAGATCGAAGCATACAATTAAGGTTTCAGATTTCGAAGGCAAGATGAATGCAGATGAGTAGTGAAATTGGATAGCATCTCTTGAAGCTTTCTTTAACTGGAAAGAGCTCTTTGATGAAAAGAAAGTGCAATTTGTTACAACAAAGTTTTGAAAGGTTGTGCTCCAATTTGATGGAAACAGTATCAACATAGTAGAGATCATACGGCAATACATGGGCCGAAACAAAGCTGAGGCTTGACGAGAAATTCTTGCCTTTGAATCTGTATAATGACCAGAAATCCTTTACAGAAGTCTTTAGTGCAATTTTACCAACTTCTGAATCGTGTCAACTTGCATGAAAGTAATGACCAGCTCGTTGCTAGGTAAGTTAGCAAATTGAAGTACAATCTTAAGGGAGAACTCATGATGCATTCTCTCGAATTACTTGAGCAGGCTTATCAAATGGCCCTCAAGGTAGAAGCAAAGCTGAAATGGAGTTCATATAAAAGCCTGAAAGTACGAAGAATGTGAAAGACAAGACCAAGAAGATTGCTACATTTGAACGTCCAAACCCAAAAGGGGGAGGAAACACAGATCGAGAAAAGAGAGTTTCACCCTCCAACAAGTGTTTTTATTGGCAACAAGTGTTTTCATGGTAACACGTCGAGACGGCATAAAGTTTTCTATTGGCAAGTATGAAGATGAATTTTATTTTGATGTTCTTCACATGGACGCTTGTCATTTACTCCTTAGCAGGCCTTGGCAATTCAATAAGAATGTTCAACATGACGGGGGAAAGAATGCGTACACTCTTTTAAAAAAATGGAATGAAATATGTCTTGAACCCATTGAGAGATGTTCTTACTAACGTGCATTCCACTAATCAGGTTAGTTTGTTGTCTTACTGTTTACACCATAATTAATATTTTCCTGTCGAGGATAGCATTTTCAATTTAAAAAGCCTGTCAATATTTATAGGCTTAATGAAAAATAATTTTATTATTTAAATGATTTATTATATTTTATAAAGACTTGATAGAAGATAATGTTATATTTAAATGCCCAAATATAATATTATTAAGGAAGACAAGTGGCACTCCAAAGGAAGACCGGCGATTAATGGAAGTTGAAGACCGGCGGTTAATTATGGAATTTTATAAATAGTTATATTGTATCCATTGTAAAAGGGCACACCAACTTCATCAATCCGCAATGGATTTTATCTTTTCTTTTCTTTTATCTTTCATTTATGCATTAGGA
>JAULJZ010000009.1:6243703-6257664 GCA_032270985.1 Heliamphora pulchella | reverse complement strand
GGTTCTTGAAGGGTCGTTACAGCCGGGTCTTCTGCAATTTTGTGGTGTCTATTTATGTCCACCTCCCACAAGTTGTATTGTAGATTGAATAATGGCTCATTAGTTTAATTTGTTTTAATTTAATTTAATTTTTTAAATTATTTAAATTATTTTAATTATTTAATTAAATTGTCATATTTTTACTACTTTCATGGGGATGAATTGAAAATGAATTTTTTTAATCAAATGCCATAAGAAATTAGAAAAAACAAAAAATAAATCACAAGAAGTTATATTTTATGTTGTTTGTTTATTTTTACTTAACTTTTTCATCTTTTGGTTAATTTTTCATTTTCTTTTTAGTTTCTTTCATTAAGACCATCTAAAAAAAAAAAAATTTTAAAACTAAAAATTTAAAATTTAAAACTTAATGCAGAAGAGGATTACTTATCTCTAATTAGTAAACTTCATCACACAAGTTCAAATTTGTACGTCTATTTGACAATGTGGGTAAAAATATTTACTCTCCCATTAATTTAAACAGTAGAGTTTATTATACATTTGTCAATATAACGTACAATCAAACTAAAGTAGGTAAATATAACCCACTTTCTAATTAAGTGGGTGAACACATATACGTACACATCCTAGTACGTATTAGACAAATAATGTACAAAATCAGTTTAGCTCTAGTTTTTAATCTTCTTATGTATTATTCTTTATATATAAAAAAAGGTTTATACAAGCAGCCGAAAACTAATCAAACACTTATAAATAATCAACAAAAGACAATTAAGGGGTAATACTTGCACCGTGTGGTTTGTTTTAAACTCCTGTGCAAAATCTTAGACGAAAACAAAAACTCATTAACATAATGACCTAGGTTACTTATATTATTTGTTTTTAATTTTTAAAATTTTAATTATTTATTAATATTATTTTTCTTATACCACATCATCTCATTTTTAAAAAAATAAAATAACTATTATACGATTAGTAGTGGTAGTAAGACATAAAAATGGTTCGAGAACTAAAAGTGAATACAAAACTGTTTATAAAATAAATGAAACATACTTTTTTTTAAAAATTAGTAAATATTAAAATCTGTTTATATTTTTAAAAATAAAATAACTATTATACGTTTTCTTAAATTTTTTTTTGGCCTAACATATTGGTCAATGAGCCCATTGACAGCTAATGGGCCAATACAGCCATACAGGTCAGGACCCATCCATAAGACCCATTTAACATTTGGGCTGATAATTCGGATCGAATTGAATTGAATTAGTAGTGAGGAGAAATTAATAATGAAATGCGATTAATTTTTTTTGTATTTGAATTGAGTGGGATTAAATAACGGATTAGATAATAATTTATCATTGTATTAAGTTAATTTATTTTAAAATTAATTTGAATAAATAAATAAGTTAAATTTTATGTTATTTATTTTAATATTTTTTATTATTTTTAAAAAATTTTAAATTCACTCTTTAATTCAATCTTTTCTAATTTCACACCTCTCCCTCACTAATTATTCTTCATTTGACAAATTAATAGTCTGAATAAATCCGCCCGAACTATTAATTCGAGGCTTCACAGATGCGATATTGAATTATTTAGGCCGAACAGTCCGCCAAAACAAAGGGTGGATGTGATGATATGACGTGGCAATATCCAACGGTAGAATTTAGCAGTTTTTCGGTTCGACCACGAGTCGGTTACTGGTACAACATTACACCCTATAAATACCCATTGACTACGGACCCCTTATGTTTACAGCAATCATAAACCCTCGCACCCTAGCCCAAGTGAGGGAAAACTGTTTTTTCATGTAAGAGTGCGAGATCTGCGAAACGAGAGCAGTCTCTTGTTGAAGTTCTTTGCATCAAGACAATCAATGGCGCTTAAAGATTATTTTCTTATGAGCTTCTTGATGATGATGATGATCACTGCGACTACACACGCCACTGCTGATTTAATTCAAGGCTGTGGAGGATTTGTTGAGGTATGTCTGATTGTATTTTCTTGACTTCGTTTGCATCGAAATGATGTAAAGACAGTGATTGGAACTGTGATGAGCAAGTCCTTTGCAATGGTTCGACATTCAGTTTTCTTCTTAAGTCTCGTCTGCGGTATGGAATTATTCTTATATTTCTGGGAACTTATGCTGGCATGAACTTGCGTGTTGTAGGCGAGTTCCGCTCTGATCAAATCAAGGAAGCCAACTGATGCTAAATTGGATTATTCTCATATCACGGTATGCATTAATGTTGCTTATTGTCTTTCAGCTGGTAGTTTTATGTCTCTGATATTTTTTGTTTCCTTTTTTATCCTCCACTTGATACTCTTCCTTAACCTTTCTTTCTTTATTTCTTTCTTCTTCGGCCGTCCCCAAAAACCCATATCTCTGTTTGATAGAACTTCTGCTGGACATTTCAAATCATCCTTGGGTATATTTTCAGGAATATAATGGATTTTACTCTTCAATTGTGAATACTTTCAGCCAAAAGTAATCGTCTTGGTTATACTTTCTTTTTATGGCTTACTCATATGAGGCCTATCTGGGACATCTTTACAACCCTTTTGGTCCCTGTTTACACTATAATTAATATTTTCCTGTCGAGGATAATATTTTCAATTTAAAAGCCTGTCAATATTTATAGGCTTAATAGAAAATAATTTTATTATCTAAATGGATTATTATATTTTATAAAAATTTAATGAAAAATAATTAAAATGCCCACGTAGATTATTACTAAGGATAACAAGTGGCGATTAAAGGGAAAAGCAGCGGTTAAAGAAAGTTAAAGAATGGACACTTGGCATCGAAGGAGAGAGTCTTACTTTAGAGTAACTATTAATAGTTATAGGTAGTTTTTTATGGAATTTTATAAATAGTTGGATTATATCTATTGTAAAAGGACACACACATCATCAATCTATAACGGATTTTATCTTTTATTTTCTTTTTTATCTTTTATTTATGCATTAGGAGTAGCGTAATGTAGATGGTTCTCGTTCTTCAAGGATCTTCAAGGGAGGATGCTCAACATTTGCCGAGCAACCGTAGGCGAGTGGCGGTATTTCTTTCTTGTAATCTTTGTTTCTATTTTACGAAGCATTTTATTAATCTTCAATCCTTTATTTTCTTGCAAAAGTTTATTGGTTTGTTCAGTCATTTAAATTCCAATGAAATCCTGAAGCCAGGTATTGAACATCCGCTCCATTGCATTTAACCTGTCGATGTTGATCTCGACGGAAAATGTTATTTTTTTGATAAACACTTACAAAGAATTCGAGCTATCCGGCAAAGAAGATGGAATAGCATATGCCTTTGTTGTTGTGGCAGAAGTTCATAATGGTGCTGATGATATTCCTAATAAAGTTGCAAGTTTGTTGGAAAGGTTTAAAGGCTTGGCTCCAGATGAACTTCCAATTGGTTTGCCTCCACTTCGAGACATTCAACATCAAATAGATTTTGTTCCCGGTGGTATCTTTCCTAACTTATCTCATACCTCATTATAGAATGTCTCCTAATGAACATGCTGAATTACAAAGACAAGTCAGGGTTTGTTAAGGAATGGACACTTTCGAGTGTCCCTTAGTCCTCATGCCGTTCGAACAACTCCTGAAAAGAATGGAGCATGGAGGATGTGGATTGATAGTAGAGCTGTAAATAAAATGACCTTCAAGTACAGATTTCCTATACCCTGATTGGATGACATGCTTGATGAGATAGGTGGTGCTAAGATCTCTAAAATCTCGTTATCATCAAATCATAATTAGAGAAGGTGATGAATGGAAGACTGCATTTAAAACCAAATATAGCCTCCATGGATGGCTTCTTATGCCATTTGAGTTGTCCAACGCCCCAAGTACATTTATGAAGCTGATGACTTAGGTTTTGAGGCAATTTATAGGGAAGTATGGTGTTATAGTTAATCGATTCTCAAAGATGGCTCATTCCATACCTTGCTAGAACTCAACCAATGCCTCTCATGTTGCTGTTTTGTTTTTCAAGGAAATCGTTCGTTTGCATGGAGTTCCGAAGACAATTACTTCAAATTGAGATGTGAAATTTGTTAGTCATTTTTGGAGGCCCTTGTGGAAATTATTGGGAACTCGATTCCAGTTCTTTAGTGCGTATCATCCCCAAACTGATGGTCAAACAAGTAAACAGATCCCTTGGTAATTTGCTGCGAAATATAGTGGGAGAGCATCCGAAGCAATGGGATCATGTCATTTCACAAGTTGAATTTGATTATAACAGCTCCATCAATCGATCTATAAAGAAGACTCCATTCGAAATTGTTTATGATAAAAATCTTAATCAAGTGTAAGATCTTTTGCCAATCAAGAGTTAGTATGGAAGAGTTCGTTACACAGCTGAAGATGGTTCACGAACAAGCTCGAGGATACTTGAAGCAATCTGCACAAAATTACAAGTCTTATGCAAATGTTTGACAAAGGAATTTAGAGTTCAGTGAAGGTGGTTAGGGCATTGTTTATTTGGGTAAAAAACCGTTTATTACAGGGACATACAACAAACTTAAGCAAAGGAAGTTTGGTCCAATTCAAGTGTTGAAGAAATTGGGACAAAATGCTTATCGCGTTGGGTTGCCCGAGAGCTTATCAACTAGTCTAACTTTTAGTGAAAAACCAAATTCAGAAGATGCATGGGTATCAAGTGAGAATCTTAAGAAGATGAATCAGATCCTTTGGGAGGATTTAACTTCAAACTCAAGGTCGAGCTCTTTTGAAGAAAGGGAGAATGACGCAGGAGCATAATAAAAACTTATGCATGGAAACAAAGTGCCATTTTAATTTATTTTCAGAAGTGCCTTTTTGATTTCTAGTCATTGAACACATCTTTCAAGGTCTATATTAATATATGTAGATGAAGGATCGTCTAGGTATTTGAAAGGTCTGGTTGGAATATGCCTAGATTTTATTATGAGTTTCGAAGAATCGCATTTGTGATGCCTATAAATTTACGAATAAATGGTATCAGAAGATGAGAGTTTGATTTTATTATTCTAAATACCCTATGCAAGTGCGTCTTTCTTGGAGTGATTCCTCCTACAATCAAGTGTGTGGCTTAGTCATGTCGAGTGACATTTGTGATAAGTAGCGTCAAGTGGCATCCGCTACTCCCAGTTGAGTGACATCCCGGGACTATTGTTATTCTAATTCCATACGTTCAAGATTCATCGATCATGTCCTTCGGTATCCCTACCTATACATACTTACCCAAAACTATCAAAACTTATTTCCAAGTTATTGAGAGATGAGCATTCACAAGACCTTGAAAAGTATCAATGTCCAATATACAGAACTTCCTTGTACAGGCAATTGTGCTTCATAAATTTAATAGAATAAAAAATAAAAAATCGGTACACACGAGATTCAAGTCTACCAACCCATAAAAAGCAAGAAACAGAGATTAGCATTGGAATGAGGCCTTCATTACTTCTAGCATCAAAGAAATTATAATCCTTAAGTCAATTATCCAAACAATTTATGGCATAGTACATGAGAATTATTTGCCTCTTCCAATCCATCACATTATGCATTACTACCCAGGATGCTTTTATTTAACTATTCACTACACCAATATTAACCAAAAAACGAAGCATCGTCTGACCCAATGATGTTCTGCCTGTAAATTTGACATCACAGGAAAGAAGCAATGTATCCATCAATTCTTTCGGCTTAAGTAAAACCAATTTGAAAACATGAAATTGCAATTAGGTTATCAGAGTCTTGTCCTGAACTGGAACACAGACCTGGTGGACCTTCAAAAAGCACGGCTCGGGGTCTGTTTGTCTCAAACTTGCAGCGGGTCCCACGAGCAATGTCATCATACACCTCAGGACTATGAAGGGCCAACAATATTGTGTCTTCAACATCCCTACACAATGACCAAACAAAAACAGGCTCACATGAGCATTTCCTCAAAGGTACTAGCATCCCTGTATATTGAAGGGTTAGTGAAAACGGAAATACTTTAAAGGGTTAAGAAAATAATTAAATATGATGAATATAATATCCTAGGAGAGAAGGGTGCAGGGCTCAAAGTTCAAGCCTAGAAGTCTGAGTTACTCATCTTACAACAGAACTTGTCAGTCATGCAAATTATACAGTGTGGAAGTCTACATGTGTACAATAAATCCACTTCCCTTGCAAAATCTCTAAATTCAAATCCGAAAGCACTGACAAAATACTAACAGGTGACTCAAAAATGCTTTATAGCAAAAGTAGCACGTGCATACATAGAACACAGCCAATATATGGAGTTGGATTCTCCAAATACATACATTTAATGAGACTCCCTCACCATGATATCAAATCAAAAAGAAAATTGCATACGTGAAAAATCTAGAAGTTAAACACGATTCATTAAAATTGTTAAACATGATAATTAGATACATTTTAATAAACCATGAAGTTTATGACTAGAAGCAAAAGATACACTCACACTGTTAATCATACGATTACTTATAAATAACTTAACATAAAACCTATAGAAGAATAGACACTTAGAAACAAACAAAACAACTTGTAAGCTCCATTTGGTTTGGCGTAAAATATTTAACCATAAAAAAATTCTTCGTAAAATGATCTTATAAAAAACAATCTTTTTCTTTCTATTTTCCGGTGTTTGGTTGGTATTTGGGAAAAACTTTAAAATTAATTTTTTAATACGTTATTATTTTAATACAGTCCATCGCCATCGCCATCGCCATCGCCATCGCCATTCCCACCACAACCACCATCCCTCCACCACCACAATCACCATCCCCTCGGGACTTGACACTTGGACACAGGGAAGCTTGCCATCACCATCACCACCACCACAATCAATGCCAGCGCCACCTCCACTACGACCACCATCCAGCCACCACTACTAACACCTGCACCGACGTTGCTCCCACCACTATTCAATCTCACCATCGTCGTTGCCACCATTGCCGTCGTTGTCGCCAACACCATCAACACCACATTCACGACCACAATCACGACCACCGTCATCGTCGCTATTTCCACCACCACCCTAGCACCATCACACCACCCCACTGCTGCCTCCACTATCATTCACCACCATAGTTGTCACCATGCCGCCTCCACCCCTATTGCCGCTACTACCACTACCACTGCCACTGCCACTGCCACTGCCACTGCCATTACTACCCCTACCACCACCACCCTCCTACCCCCATTGCCACCGCCGCCGCTACCACCACCCCCTCCCCTACAATCACTACCACCACTTCCTACGCTGATGCAAAAAATAATTTAATCTATTTTCTTAGGTAAATCATTTTGATCATTAAATGTACAATATTTTACTAAAAAAAATTTTACGTTATTTTTATCAAATCAAATAATGAAAAATATGTGAAGTATTTACCATAAAATATTTTACATTGAAACAAACGAAACCTTAATGCCAAGGTAAGATATGATTTCGATATTATTATTAAAAATACACCAAATGGCTTTTGGACTAATGGTATGGCCATATGAGTGTCAACATTCCCAAATAGGGGTGAGGGATTCAAGTCTTGCTAAGTGCAATGTGTGGGAATGAATACGCGTGTATTTGTTGACCAAAGAATTACTAAAAATACAAAAAATATATATATATGACTTAAATTGAACCACTTGTATAAAACGAGTAAGGGGTTAACATCAAAAATGCATTTTCTAAAAAGATGGATTGCATCAATTGAATATTTCAAACTAAAATGTTTTCTAGGGGTTTTTAAGTATGAAACCACATTCTGATACGCAATCTGAACAGTGATTGAAGCAAAATGATAAGGATATCAAGACAGATGTAGCATGACCTCCAAAAGGTCTTCAAACATGTGATGGGCAAAAACAAAATGTTGATTTATTGTCTTTCTAAATGTTATGGGATAGAGCTGAAAGAGAAGAAATAGCATAACGACAAAGGAGAAAAACGCAAAGAATAGAGAAGAAGAGATAGCAAGAAAATCAAAGAGAGGGCAGTCAACGAGAAGGGGAGAGAGAAGAGAAAGACAAACGGTGGAAGATAAAAGGAGATGAAGAGAGACAAACCAAGAGAGGCTGAGAGGAGAAGAGAATAGGCCCTTGTGAAGAGAAGATTAAGAATGAAGCAAAGGAGAGAGAAGGGGGAGAGAAAGCACAAATCTAAGGGATGTAAATGGTTCGATTTGGTAAATTTTTCAAAAAATTTGTCACCGGATTGATAATTTTGGTTTGGCTTTTATGCATATCGAAATCGACTGAAATTGCCATTAACCCGAACCAAACCATCATAATAAAACCGGTTCGACCTGGTGCGGTTTAATCTGTTTGCACCATTCATAGATGAGGCAATTAATTACTTAAAAATACTGAATTGAATCTATAATTGTACCCAAGTATGCAGCATACGTAATGTTTAAGTAATAAACCTTCTACAAGTTAATAATTACCCGAACACATAATGATTCAATAAAACAACAATCGAAGTTTGAATTGTCCAAAATTCCAAGTTTCAACAAAATATATGTTGACATGTCTTACACTAAATATAAGTAGTGTGAATAATTGTCCAAAACCTAAACAATTAAACTTAAACTGGCTTAATTCAAAACTAAACAAACTAAGAACTTTCTAAATGGCAAGCGGTTGTATTCATTGGTCGGTTTCGGTTTATTCCGGTTTACTATTTGTTGAACCACTTTTGTGTAGGAAATCAATTTTTTATTTCCTTAAAAGAGTGCAGACTGATTTATATTAAAAAACTGACCAAAATTGATAGATTTGGTTCGATGTGATTGGTTTATTTGGTCTAGGCAGTTTTTCTTACATATCAATCAAATCTATATCTTATTCAAGTTCGAGAGACCAACTTAGTTTTACAACAATGTTGCCAACCTATAGGCTTAAGAAAACTCTGGTGACTCATAAAAACCTTATAAAAAAACATAGATACATGAGGTAACTTCAATTCTATTGATTAAGGCTACTAAAAAGTCCTAAAAAAGAAAAAACAAAAGTAGTATCTAAAGCACTGCTACTAGTTTGTTGTCTATGTAAGAGTATCTCCACCTGATACTTCCAATCCCACCTGGCACTTCAAACTGTAAAAATTAAAGTACCCCAAAACTCAACCTGAAATGCTTTAATCTTATGTAGCAATTCGCATTCATCTTGCTATGTCTAATTTGACATAATAAAGGGCAACATGCCTTTTGTTCTTTTTGGTTATTCTATTTGACATTGGTCTAAAGTAAAAAACTTTCCGTTCTGTTGGAGGCCTCCACCTGACAAAAATATAGCAAAGTGGCACATTGGGCTTGCATTGTGAACCATAAAGGGACTTATATAATATATTTAACTGGCAATATAAAGATGCTACCAACCCCAAATTATAGCATACCGTTTCTGCTGATTATATCCAGCAATATTGTCCCATGATATCTCTGTCTTTGGATAATCGACATTAGGCTCATTAAGTCCATAAATTCGCACTCCCATGGCCTCCAAACTAGCAACCAATTTTTGTGCAGATGGCTTCTGCATACTATCTCCCCTTGATTTTCTTAACAAGGTTTTATTTTGTCCCACTAATTGTAACACGGATACCAAAGCATCAAGCTCCTTGGAATTAAAGCTTCCCCGCTTTATGAACTCAATTTCCTGCACATATTACACAAACAAACTAATATGAGAAATGACTTACAGGTGATGTGGTTTCTGCCAATTATAAGTAACCTAAGAAAATGGAAATGGAACACAACCGCTTTGTCAGAGCTAATGAGTGAACGAAACATAAGAACGCACAAATCTCCATCATGCGTACTTGTATCGTCCAGCTGACCCTGAATCCCACCAGCTTCCTTCTGTTTCTCGGGATGACTTAGTGTTAGTTGCCAAGCAACTGCACTGAATATTGCAACACAAAGTCACAACATTTATTTAGTTCGCTACAATTATTCTAAACATATAATGACACCAGTGACCACTATTAAGACAAATAAAAGGACTACAGACATGTTTAGTAAACCTTAAGATTGAGTTATAAAACTCTTTACTACTGTATTAGGTAAACATGTTACTTCAAAACGAAAATAAAACTACCTTCCACTGAGCATATTCAGCATTCAGTGATAAGTTAAATCTCTCTTACTTGAAATTAAGACCCATTTTCAGTCATTCTTGGATTCAACTAGTGCATGATTACGCGTTATCAAACACCCTTAATTGTGAAATTGCTGAATGCAATCAGTTTTAAGTGCTTAATGATGTTATCAAGGGGTAAAGGCCATGTCTATGAAGCATAAGACAACTGACGAACGCTACAAACAAAGCTTCAAACAAACCTATCCCAAGCCCGCAATACCATATCTGATCCAGTACCACGATCTTCAACCTTCAATCCAAGATTTGAAACAAGGTTTGCAATCAATAGAGGAATTTCACAGGATTGAGGAATTTGGAATTTGATCGTGATCTGCAACACAGCATCTTGTTAGAATGCAATGATATTGATGATGGAAGAAAATCAATAGCATCCAACCTTAGTTTCTGTTATTAACACACTAGAACTGACCAAACCAAATTAAGCTTTTGTCCCAATCAAGAATCATTTTACGCCATTTTGCTTTGTTAAGGGTCGTATCTTCAATTAATTTCAATAAGCTCATATCTTTTCTTAACACGGTATCCCCATGTCAATTTAGATCTAGCCCTCCCCTTAGTATTTTCAATATCCATAATCTTGTCGCTTTTCTTTACTACTGCATCAACTGGTCTACATCGTATGTCCAAACCGCCATAATTTACTTTTTCTCAGCTTATTCTTAATTGATACGACCCCTACCATTCCATAAATCTTTTCATTCTTAATTTTATTTTTTTAAGTCTTACAAAACATTCATCTTAATATTCGCATTTCCGCAACACTCATCTTATTTATATGATCTTTCTTAACGGCCCAACATTTTGTCTCATATAGAACCGCTAATCTAATAGTTGAGCTTTAAAATTTTTCTTTTGATCTTGTATGTATATGTCGATCACATAGAATGCCGAAAACAACCCTCCACTTGAACCAACTAACTTTGATTCTATAGGTTATATCAATTGCAATCACTCCATCATTGTTAATAATCAAACCTAGATAACAAAAATATCCACTCTTAAATATCTCTTGGTCATGAATCTTCACTTTTTCACTATTAAACTCCTATTACCACTAAAATTATATTTCTTAATATTTAGTTTTGTTCCTATTTGAAATCCTTTTGACTCTAAAGCTTGTTTCTACATTTCTACTTTGGCGTTAACTCCACTTCTAGTCTCATCCATTAAAACAATATCATCAATAAACAACATACACCATGGAACACGATCCAAAATATGTCTAATCAGTTTATTCATAGCTAAGAAAAAGAGATAAGGACTCAAAATCGGTCATTGGTATAATTCTACTGAAATCAAGAATTCGCTTGTTTCTCCTAGGATGATTAAATTGTCATGCCAGTTCCATCATATATGTCTCTTATCACATCAATGTACCCATTTTTCACTTGATTTCTCTCCAACATCCACCATAGAATATCTCTAGACACTCTATCATAGACCTTTTCCAAGTATATAAAAGCCAAGAACTAAACATGCATTAAACCAAAAACAAAGGAATCACACTCCTAGTGAAGAGAAATGCAATGATTAGGTAAAACATATCAATAAAAAACAATAATAATCGGCCAAGAAAACTACATCCATTATATCATAATAAGAACAGTAAATCAAAAGCCAAAGATTCTTTTTGTCCTCTTACTTCGGATTCTTTTTGCGAGTATATGAGTATTTGGGTATCTCGATTGTATAGGTTTTCGGTATAGGTGGTTTTAAGTTTTGGCTTTGTATACACCGTGTGTACATGTTTATGCCTCATTGGCTTTTTTAAGGACACTAATTATCAATATATATATATATATATATATATATATATCATTCAACAAAAAAAATAAATAATTAAAGAACATAACTAACACAAATAATATGTTTATTAGAGTTACTACATAAAAGCACTGGCGTCAGTACCCCAAAATGAACTTTTACCTGACCTCTAAATCTAAAACCCAATTGATTACAATAGGTTGAGAATTTCCCAATGAAATAACGAATGTAAGCTGCCAAGTAAACTATAGTTGATATGCCAATCGCTTTAGCAAAAGTAAATAAACTAACCTTTTGGCCCTTGACAGCAACAGTAAACCGAGGATAAGAACCATATTGCATTCCTTTTCCTTTGAGTAATTCTTCTAATCTCTGTCGCTCTTTCCTTGCAATTTCCTCCAAATCCACATGACTAGAAGGAGACTCAGACGGCAAAGGAGTTTCAGGACGGGGCTTCACCAAATGTAATTACACAAAAAATATCAATACAAAAGATGCAGCTCCAACGTAATAAATATGCACAACAAGATAAGGACAACAAGTACATGGTTCATAATATATCGGTGTGATACCAAAAGGACTCATTAAAAATTCTGGTAGCAATACAAAAACAAAAACTGAGAAGGGACAAGAATGTTTGAAGCAAAAAAAAGGGGAAAGGGTGACAATGGAAGAATGTTTATACTTGAGACTATCATCATTTACAGCAACTGAACAACACCCTACCAGAATCTATGCCTACCAACATCTCCACCAAAAAAAAAAAATACAAGCAAAAGAAATCAGACACACGCAAACCTCATCAGCGTCAGCATGGGCAATTTGTAGTAATCCAACTCCAAACAATCCAGCCAAGATGGCCGGAAAAGAAAATACTGCAGCTGATCTCAGCCGCTGACCTTCAGGTACACAAGCATGGATGTGTTGCTCAAAAGAACCTGCACATATCAACTTTAAGTATTAATACACACAAGCTATAAGATAATCACCATGTCATGAACTGGCTTCATAAAGGTCCCTGTTCTCCATAAACAGGTGACCTCCCTTTTATATTCACTTCTTAGCAGAAACATTTCATTAATGAAAAAAATGATAATTGAACATCTTGGAAGTTGGTTCCCAAGAAAAAAGAGGCACTTATGACATATATGCATCACCTTATGGGTGGCCTAATCAATAATCAAGAATAGTGCAAACCCAAACATCACAACTTTAGTGGACTAAGAGAAGACAGTATGTGGGGAAGTTGTTCAATGTGGTTTAGATATGTGTAACCTAACCAATAAATGCAACATTCAGTATATTTCACTTGGTTCAAGTTAGAAGACTCCAAACAAACCACATGACAAGAAAAAATAAGTCAATAGTATGAGGAAGCCGTGATGGCCAACATGGCTCTCCTTAGAGCTGAATGGTACATAAGCAATTATATAGCTAACTCCAAAAGTTGGAATTAAACCTTGAAACTACTTATTCAACTATGGAACCCTCCGAACAAAATACTATTCATTTGACCCATATGGAGGCAGTTTACAAGATGGTTGAGCACCACCCCTCATTTTTATTACTTTTTCATATGACGTGAATATCTAACGCTAGTTGTTCACTGTTCAAGAGTTGATAAGATGATTTTGGACAACAATAACTGAAAAGGATATAAAGTAGAAGCTTTTGTTTTTTTGATAAGTGCATTAAAGAGGAGGAGCATCAACGGGATACAAACCAAAAGGCTACAAGAAGAGGGGCCGCCTTATCTAAAACAAGGCCGACACACAAAAAATCCCACAAATTGATTACAAAAGCAAAGAATCTACGAAATTAACAAACAAATCTAGATCACGGTGTACTCTACCCAACACCCAAGTATACAAAATAAACAAAAAGTTGCTCTAAACTCTTAAGAATGAGGTAGACACCTCCACTCCTTGAAAAGATATCTTGTTGCGCTCTAACCAATCATCCACATGAGGCACAAAGGCGCTAATCTCCAGGCCTTCTTCTTAAGAGTTCCAACATTAATGCCTCTCCAACTCTTTAGC
>JAULJZ010000009.1:6214009-6226994 GCA_032270985.1 Heliamphora pulchella | reverse complement strand
GCCTATAAATAGGCCATATATGTTTTGGACAGTAAAGAAGAATAGAGGGTGATTTCTCCTCTTCTCAATTTCTTTCACTTCACAAATGAAATAAAGTTATCCACCGTGGGACACTAATGAAGATCTCCACTTGCCAAACAACTTGGTCCTCCTTGTTTTTGTTTATCTTGTTTATGCTCCCTGTCCATGCAGAGAATCTTTAAAGTAGGATACTCTCCATGATCTTATTCTGGATTATTCTCCCTGATCGATTGGAATAGGCATATATATATTATCACTTTCTTTGTTTTTCTCTTTTCTTTTCTTTTTTTCTTTTTTCTGTGTGCACATTCCTTATTCCTTTCTGTATTTTAGGGTCATGGGGAATGAGTAAAAGCTACAAAACATAGCTAGAAAGTTGATTCCAGCATGGGGAAGTCTATAGAAGGCAAGGGATTGTGGTTCAGAGTTGGAATTTGATGGTTGAGTAATGAGACCAATTCAGCACCAAATTCACAACTAAAGTCACCCTACTTCACCAGCAACAAATTTTGTCTGCCTGCTCAAACTTCAGCAAGAAAATTAGAGAAGACACCTAAATAATGGCATTTGAAGCCACTGTGGGTGTAAACTATCAACTTAATGAATATTCAATATCAAGATAAAGAAGAAGAAGGTACAACTCAGAATGAATAATTATTATAAATAAGTACGTGTCACATCAACTAATAGTTTCATCTCATAGATAATTTGTATGAAGTGCGCATGCTATGCTATGTACTATGCATCCCACAATACATCTTGTGAGCATCGGAAATCAACTTTTCTGAGTAAGAATCATATGCTTATAAGTTATAACCATATCAGCACCTCAAACCAATATTAACCATTTTCATCTCGTGGTGTTGGCACCTCGGGCCAACATTCACATGTTATGCTATGATGTAAGCTAATGGACGCATTTATGAAATGAACATCACTATTCAATATTATCTCAGTCATATCTCATTACAAATATTTGAATTCAGACAATGAGAGAAATATCACAATGAATCCAGAGCAATCGTAACAGAATATTCGTATATGAACACAACTAAATAATATGACAACTTTAATATAAAGCATTGCTGGACATGTAACTTAAGCTTTTTATAAGATGAAAAGATACACCAACTCAATATAAAGAGTTTACCATAAAATTATTCTTTAAATGAACTCATTATCATCTCTAAACCTAGTTTACCATAATCAAGTGCTATAATTAATAAAGATATAATAAATCAAATATTAGGAATTTAACCTCTAAATACTCGATCAAACTGTACATATGTATTGATCACAGTCCAAATAATAAGATACTAACATTTCACGAAAATCAGGGTTAGATTTTTGTAGAACATGGTCATCTTACCAATTTTTAATCACTAATTTTAATTCATTATTCTATTGTCAAAATTAACTCCAAAACCATATTCTACAAGTTGAAAAACATAGGAAATAGAGATTCTCAAAGTTAAAAGCATGTCTGATTGAGTAAAATATAACTAGATTGAACAATAAAAAAATAAGCTTACTACATAAGATTAGATGTCCTATTTGTAATCATTAACAGAGGGGCTTCCTCAGTGTTGTTCTTTTCTTTTCTTTTCTTTTCTTAGTTTTATATTCCCACAACTTATCATAACTAAGACCACACACTAAACTCACCCGAAGTAGAATCTACTTAATGTGTAAACTAATTTAATAAGCTTGATCACACTAGATCAAAATAAAACTATTGTGGCCATATTTGTCTCTAAGTTCTCTTGTTCCAAGTTCACCTACAATTCTTACTACTGTACATTTTATGTGTATTGCTTAAATAAACTTAGCAAAAAATATAACCAAACATCAAACTAAATTAATTGAATAATTAAAATCTAAAAGCTCCAACAACGGTTATAATTAAACACTATCATGTATAATACATATATATATATATTTACACAAACTTGATCTGAACCAAAAAGTAAAATACTTATCAGCATCCAAGTTTGATTAATATTTTTTTTGGGTAATGAAGTTTGATTAATATTCAAAGACATAAAGCAATTAAAAGTACCCACCAAAGTCTCTCTCTCTCTCTCTCTCTCTCTCTCCAGACCCTTATGGTTCTACTATTTCTTTCTTTGCTTTGCTTTTCTTTTCTCTTCTCTTCTTTTTTCTTTTTCTTTTTCTTTTTTTTGGTACTGCTTCTTTCCTTCTCTTTCCTTCTTATTCTTTAATTATATAATTCATAATATATACATATCCACTCACATTTATATCCACATACTAAAATCTCAAAATTAGCAATGAACAAAAATCACATATATACTCGATTTTAGAGTGCTTTTCCCCTCTCTCTGTCTCTCTCTCTCTCTGAAAAAAAAAATACATATACCAGTTTCTTCAACAACTTCTTTCCTTCATTTTTTTCTCTTTCATTCTAATGGTTCTACTGTCTTTTTCATTTCTTCTATTCTTTTTCCTTTGTTTGTTTTGATAATTGTTTATGATCATTATCTGATATATAAATATAATTTTGAACACACAAACTTTACAATAAAATCTCAATTAAAATAAATTAAGTTTATTTTTTTAAAATTGGCCAAATAATAAAAATAATAATAAAGCAGGTCTCTCTCTCTCTCTCTCTCTCTCTCATCTTTAAACTACTACCCAAAGCCACTCTCTCAAGCAGATGCCACCTAATCCCACCAATAAAGGGAACTAAAGATGTTAAGCTCATCATCATAATCACTAGCTCAATAAACAAAACCATATGTGCCCCCATTTGTCTTCAAATCTTCCTCCTCCAACCCACACTTTCGCCCTTGAGTTACACATTGAGTGTTTAAAATTTCAGACACAATTATGATTCGTCCGACCAACTTTCCAAATTTGTGCATAAATGATTTTTTTTGCACACATGCTCCTTCAAAGCTCAGTGCTAGTACCTGATAATGCGAGGCTGCAGAGAACTCAAGAGGCAAAGGCTTCAACAACTAAAGGGATGCAGGGCCTTGTGTTGCAGTTGTAGGCATAGTGTCTCTTCCTCTGAGGAAGCTGAAAGCTCGAACTCCAACAGGTCCGCGACAATCTCGAGCCTTGCACATGCCATGGTCCAAGAGAGGCTGGACCAAATGATTAGAGAAAGGCAAGAGACAAGAGAAAATGAAGAGTGGAGGAGGGAGAGAAGGGAAGGTACCAAGTTTATAGTCATGGTGGCAGTGGAAAAGTCTTCCTATGATCCCAGAGAGGATTTCAGAGAGTCCATTGTAGAGATGATAATGGCAAACCGGATCTACGAGCCAAAGGATCTCCGCCGCCTCTTGAATTGTTATGTTTCAATGAATTCTGAAGAATATCGGGGTGTGATACTCGAGGTATTCCATGAGGTTTGCACTCATCTATTCTTGTGTTGTAAATTCCATTGATGAACAATGGAACATTTTGTTCAAATGATCAGCCCCGTTTAATTGCAAACGAATAATATGAGAATGAAATATATATTATTTTTTGAAAAAATCTAATATCTATCTTTAGCTCAATGGTACTTACCAAAGTGCTTGGTGTGGATGAACACATGAAGTATACTTCTTTTACCATTTTGAAGAAGGCATTTCTTCCTGCTTCTTGTCCTTCACCCTGATAGACTCTGTTGATTTCATCATCAAGAAACTCGAACATATTGTTTCTGCCACAAGTGGCGGCACAAAACAGAACCTTGCACAACTCTGTATTACAGCCATGAAAATATCTGTATCTTCGGCCTAGAGAGCCACGATATATAGATAGATAGAATTATAAATAGAGAATGTGAGAGAGAGAGAGAGAGAGAGAGGGAGAGAGAGATCTTCGAAAGGAACCAGTTCATATCTCGGATCAATATAAAGGCACCCACAAGCACAAGTGCAATGTAAAAGAACCCGAATAGCTAGTAACAAAAAATCTATAATTCTATTTGTTCAAAAACCTCTGAAGGGGGACCACTCCTCTGCCGAAGCCCACACCAAAATATTGTCAAATTTTCGCCACATAGTCGCACACAATTTTGTTTTTCTCTCTTAGGAAAAAATCTCCTAGTGGGTTTGAAAGTGGAGCTCACCTTATAAGGTGAGTTGAGAGACTTTAACTGGATAATATGAGATTCATATCCCCTACATAATTCCCTAGCGTGTGGGGCCACATGGTGGAGTTATGATTGCCGTAGACGGCGCCAAATGAAAGGGGACCACTCCTCTACCAGAGCCCATGTCAAGATATTATCCAATTTTTGCCACGTGGACACCTGGCTTTGTTTTTTTTCTCTTAGAAAAAAACCTCTTGGTGGGTTGAGCGTGGAACCCACCTTATAAGGTGAGTTGAAAGACCCTAACTGAGCGATGTGGAATACGTATCCCCTGCAGTTTCTAATGAAGCTAGTTACTAATATTTGATCAACAGATAAAAAAAGTTAGTGGCTGCTGCTTAGTTGTCTCTGGCACTTCAACAGTTCATTTGTTGAGCATTTCTTAACCTATAATGCTTATTGTTGCTTAGTTGTAGGTTGAAGAAGCATGTGGGTGCACCCAATATCTGTGCTGTATAAAAACTGATACTTGGCATTACACAATTTCTTAAACATTCAAGATCCTCTTCACATGAATAAATACATCGTGAGATACAAGCATTTCTTGATTACAGTCTCCATGTAAAATTACAAGAAAATCCAACATGCACTGAGAGAGGGGGAGAAAAGGACATTCACAGACGTATGATTGAGAGACGCTTTCGGAACTCGTTTAAGGTGTCAAGAGGGAGCTACCTTCCTTGAGGAGCACAAATACACTGCCTGCATCTCCCCTTGAGATCCGAAGTTCTTCATCAAGGTACGTGGTAAGTAACCACGATTGTGCATTGCTGTTGGAGATAGAGAACTTCAGTGGCGGTTGACTGGAGATCGACTTTGCAACAGACGAAGCCGTGTCTTGGACAGAGGTGATTAAGCCTTTGAAGGGGGTGAGGTCAATCTTTTGCCCTAGAAATTCAACATTTTCCGGTAACACGATGGAGTCCGTCAACTGGGGAGTACCAATGATGCCTTCTTCAAACTTGATCTAAATTGAATGATAAAAAAAAAAGGCATGAGAAGTAAATTGCTGAACTTAATAAAATAATATTTTACCCAGAAACCAATCACCAAGCAGAATTCTGAACTTTGAGGGAGGTCTTTAAGGATTTAAAAATGAAATTATCAAATGTTCAGAGTTTTTCTTCTTTCTCGGACAGCTATTAGACAACCAACTTCAGTGTTCATTATCGGAGTCATCCTAACATATTTCAAATGCTAGTTGAAAACAAGGAGGGTCAATCTTAAAACCTTCTGCTTCAAAACTATCTCTGTTCTTTCCAGTTTTTACTCCCCCACCCACCCTGGGCTCCAAGACTCCGAGGAAAGCCTGCTATAGGTCTGCCTGATAAACACACTTCACATCTATATTCCATGCACAAAGATTACATGCACAAAAGTATGAATAATACTGATGGCAAAACCCCAACATTATTATACTTTGGAAATAACATAACTGTTTGTCATGCTTTGTTAGTGGTCCTTTCGTCAAGTTCCCAAAATTGTTGGGACAAATCATGATCAATAAAAAGTACACACGAAAAGGAAAAATAATGAACCTGAACACGCTTGGGACTTCGGACTTCAAATTTGGCATTGGTGCTAATGGAAGTGGTGGCAAGTGGCCCAGAAAACAGGACAGAGTTCTGGACGGTGAAGTTCTCTGAGTCAATGGTCTGTGATATCTCCTCCACCTTTACCAGTGGCAGTGTTCTTGACAACAGAGGGAACAAACCAACAAATGATGTATACCTGCAACCTCTCACATAAAATTTCAGTGTCAACACTCAGATTACATTAACTCAGTGTTGCCACACTGAGAAAAGGTAACTACTTGTCAATGTCACGTGCAACAAGCTTTGAAATAAAATACTATTACAAAAAGGAAAGTAAACCATAATCATTATGCTGACTAAATATAGCACTCCCTAGAATCCCAAAATGATGCAAAAAATAAATCCAATACATGATGTAATATGTGTCTATCATATTGTATGTGAACATGAATGTGTGCAAGAACAGAAATCAACTAGGAAACATATGCAGAAACAATTGCAGATCACTAAAGACACAACATCCGGGGAATCAGTTGTCTTCCGTAGTTTATAATATGCAATTTTGCTCCATTGCAACCTGGGCGCCATGCGTTCGAATCACAAAAACAACCTTTCTACATGTGGGGTAAGGATGCATACTACCCTCATGTGCACTGGGCTGCCATTTTTAGATTATAAGATGCAATAGTTGATGCCAAACCCAAAGAAGGAGAAGGGAAAAGAAGGAATACACAAGGGCCATAACCCTAATTCTCAAACACACGCAATATTATTAATCAAAAAGCAATCATTACATGAATAACCACCTTATTTATAAGCTAACCATAACATAAAAAATATCAAAAGTAATAAATTAAATGACTCATCAACAATTCTTAATAAATTAAATAATTATCAACGACACTTACTGGAATAAAAGAACTTATTGACACGCGCCGGGCCCATGGGCTTAACTCGAGACTTCCAAATTGGATAACGGCTAGTGCTATCCTCGTAGAAAAAAAAAAGATATTATATTTTTCAAATTGTGCATGGAATCTCAATTACATCAGCCTTGAAGTACTGATTTATTTTAACTCTCAATCCCGTATATTATAGAGAAATATAAATTAAAGTAATGAAAAAGCTTGAAGTTGCATATTGGCACTTTCCTCTTTAGGAGTTCGTGATGCCGGACTGCCAGGTTCCTCTAATTTCACCTTCTAGTGGTTAGTTGTTACCCATCTCCATTGTGAGGCACCATGTTAACCACTTCAACTCACGTTATACTGGAAATATTCTTATTATGCCTACTGAAAACCAGTGGCCTGCTAACTATGAACCCAAATCTGGAAGTTTCTACCAAAATTGTATATTGTTAGATAAGTCAGATACTCTGTCAAGAGTATTTGATTTATAAATTACAAGCAAATTCAATAGACATGATGCAACACCAAACGTGGCTTAGAGCAACAAGATGGTCAATTCATTGATGGTTAAATTTCGGACAAAATACCATTCCAAAGTAAGCTGGCTGCTTTGAGTATTTTGTGTATGCCTATATGGACATGGTCCAGCCCCATCCCCCGTCTAATCTTTTATTCATTAACAAGTACATATTTACATTGCTTTTTCAGAATGAATTATTGAACCAAACATATCATGCATCCCCTAAGGACAACTGGTCATAACAAACCATATTAGGTTGGGTTAGGATTTAGGAATTTGAAATGACAGAGTTTGACACAACTTATTTAATGAAGACAGCTCAAACATAGATTTGATAGCTAAGGCATGGTTTTCAAACTTGAATTTAGAGCTTTCACATTAGATATCATGATGGACATGAAATCCAAATGCAAAAGTTATTATTGGAAATCCTTCGTATTAATATTCTAGTTGTGCAAATATCCTAAGTTTCTAATAAAATGCATCCATGCTAACTTTGTCTTCCTCTTTAGTTACTCAATATACTTATTTAAAAACTTACTCACCTACGTTTTCATAAACTTTAATTTCAAATCCCTCCATTTGAAATCCATCTATGATCTATCCAAAAGAAGCCCTAATGTCACATGCCATGTAATAAAGAGAGAGCAATTACTGGATGCATATAAAATGGCACCATGATAGTTCTATGGTGTTATGTCATGCAATGAGCCATGTGAAATAGAAGAATTAGCTAATTGGAAGCTTCCATCACCATAGACAGCACCTCCAATGCGGGATTCTTTGATTTCAACTCCTGTAAATTGTAGAAATTATATAATTGGCCAAAATGACCTAAATAAGTAAAGACCAAATGTCCTATGGGCTATGATTAGAAGGAAGCCCAGTGAAGATGGTAAGAATCTAGGCAGTGACCAAGAAGTTTTTCCCTTTTTCGAGACAACTTTGATGTCTAAACAATCAGGTACTCAAATTGGACCAGTGATCGATTTTTGGGTTTCGTCGTAAACCTAATTGTTACTTCTAATTACGCAAATTAATAGTTCAACCGACACCCAAAGATAGGGCACTTCCCGTTTTTATAAGAACTTCTATACCAGAAACAATGGTCTCTCCAATTATAGCCCCTCTGGGATGATAAAAATATCTCTTCTCACCATCCCTGTAGTGTAGGTACAAATGTATACATAAGATTGAGTTGTTCATAACCTGACAAAGTAAGATACAAAAGTAACCTCAACTAGAAGAGTAACCCAAATATTATGGAAATAGTAATACCACATACACAGACTTCTAACCAGAGACCAACCACAGAAATTAGATCCGCGCCATCATTAGCACTGGATTCCAACGCAATAATTAAATTTCTGTGGTTCTTGTGGTAGGAAGAATGTGTACAAAGCAATTTTCTTATGGAAGTTCCAAACAAAATCATATAGTTTACATGAGGTTCCATACAACCGCTATTTTGGTTTTGGCAACCAATCTAAAAATACAACATTATGATCCGCACTCAATCTTAAAATTTAAACCTATCTAATCAGTCTAGGGAAAATTAACACAATTCATCATAAGAAAAACTGAAAAACTACTAAGCTTACAATTATCAAAAGATCGATAAATCTCTGATTGTTTTTTCCTTGTAACTTACGCAAGAATCCATTTGCCATTGAGAAGAGTCAATGCCTCTGTGGGCGCCGGAGTCGGATTCTTCGCCTCGAGCTTTGTGATAAGCTCAACAACCTCCGCCCTCGTCTCGCTCGTCGCTCTCAGCCCACGATCGGTTCCGTAGAACGAATCCACCAACTGTTTCTTCAACAAATCAGTCTCCGTCGGCTCCTTCGGCGGCTCCTCCTCCGCCAAAGCGACCCCGGAGGCGTCCTTCTCCGACCCCCGATTGCCTTCACTCACTGCATAAACCCTATAAACTGGTTTCGCTCCGATCGAAATCTTCGACCTCTCCGCTGATGTCCCCTTATTTCCCGTGTTGAAACTGATCGAATTCGCTTGAAAAAGTGAGAGCTTTGAGGTGAATTGAAACAGTGCAGGGGCCGCCGGCAGGGTATTGCACGAAAATTGACGGAAGGAGATGATTCCGGCCATTCTGATCACCTGATTCACGTTTTTTGTAGAGAGAGAAAAACAGAAGATTTGTGGTGCGAAAAGAGACTGAAGAAAAACAGAGGACAGGCTTTGTGATGTGAGTCAAGGACATGTGCGAATGGTGTGAAACAAAATCATAGAATATTTTAATTTTTTTTTAGGATTAGTTGATTTTTAATTCTATTTTAGAAGTATATAAGAATTTTAGTTTTATTATTTTTTTTAATTTTGAAGTTAGTTATTTTTTTAAAATTTTTGGTGTTTTGGGTTCAATATGTCCTTATTTAACGGGTGTGATTTTTTTTTTAAATGCCATGATTGTAGGCTGTAATTTTTTATCTAACCGTTTGTGTTATTGCTCCATTAAATCTCATAATAATATGATATAATCACAGCACCGTATATTGACTTTATCTGGTTGTTTATGAAAGATATTCAACTATTCGCTTCTTCACCGTGTTCTGCTTGTCTTCTTCCGCCGGCTCTTCATCCTTCGCTGTCGCTTCTCCTCGTCCTCTCTTTGCCGTCGCCACTTTCAGATCAGTCCGTACTGGCCACTTTGCGCCACTGCCTCCGCTTCTCACCACCGTCATCGCTTTTTGCCAGCGCCGACTTTCTACATCTGTCTCTCTCTCCCTCTGATTTGTATGAGATTTGATCTACCACCATCTCTCTAACATAGTGTTTCTGGTTCACCGCCGTCCATATTCTTCTTTCTCTTCCACCAACAATAATATTTTTTTGATGCATATTCTCTATACGGTCAGTATACAACTAATACAATTATCAGTTGTAAATTCAGTGTTAAATAATTTTGAAAGCACTTATCTGTTGAATACTGATACAATTATCAGTTACATGTTATTGCTAAATGCACACAACTCTCCTAAACCACTGATATATTTTATCAATTTAAAATTATGTTATAAAAAAGATATTGCAACAGGTACTTAATACTGATAAATGTATCAGTGGCATATGCGTAGTGAATTAGAGTTGAAATGTATTGATGGTTTATGTTCTTTACGAAAACATTTTCACTAGCCATTGATAAATGTATCAGTGGTCACATCTAGTGCAATGAGTTGAAACATATATCAAAATTAATGATTTGTGGATTTAAAAATGTATCAGATTTATGTATATAGTAAAATGGCTCTGAAAATATATTGTTTGTATGTGACTGTGTATCGTTTGTATGTGTTATGGCAGCGAGTAATTTTACCTGGAAAGATAGAGAGAGAGAGAGAGAGAGAGAAAGAGAGAGAGAGAGAGGTTACTTGATTTAATAGATATACCATCTTTGAAAAAAATTTAAAAAGATTCCAAATTAGAAAAGATAATATCTTTAATAGGAGTATATTAGACATAATAAAATAATTGTAAACCTAATGGGACTTAATCTACTAAAAAAATGCTGAAACTAAATCTGTGAGTGTAATGTGATCCCAATAGGGGGTGAATTGGAATTTTAGTAATTTTTTTACAAATTATTCAATTTAAAACATACAATATATTTTTACTTAATTTTATTAGGATAAGCACAAATTCAATCAAACGTAAATATAAAGAATTTGAAGGATAGAGAAAATAAAATCGAGATTTTTACAAAATTCGGCGCACCGGTCTACGTCCTTGCCTCAAACAATCCGCTTTAAGAATTTTCTCTAATCTCTCTTTAAAGGTAGAGATGCATCTCCTCTTCACAAGGCGGAAAAATCTTTACATCAAGAGCGCTCGAGCTCTTAAACCTAAGTGACTTCCTTTACTTGAACAAGACTACAATCAAGCTCTACAACAATTTGATGAAGAAGAAAGTGTACAAGAGTAAACTCTTCAATGAGCAAATGAGTACAATAATATAGAACACTAATTCACTCTCAAGAGATATATCAAATGAAATTCAAAGAGAATTTCTAGGTGTTTTTCTCAAATATAAACAAGAATATGAAATCTGATTGCACAAGAATAAGTAATGAGAGAGTATGAGATTGGAGAGCTTCTTAGATAATTTAAGTTTCGATAATAGGGTCCTTTATATAGGTAAAAATTCGAGCTAGATGTTGCAGGTAAAAGGATATTTTAATAGCTCAAGTCAAACTAGCCGTTATAAAGTGAAATTTGACTTTCAGGCCAAGTTAGTCGACTGAGATGCCAAAATTGAAGCAACTCCAAATTTCAATAACTTTTTAGTCGACTGAGCACTTCCTTTTAGTCGACTGAATCTCAAAAGGTTCAAATCAATCAAAAATAATTGATTCGGTCGACTGAACCATGATGGCTTAGCTTTTTGAAATTTCAGTAGAATTCTAGTCGACTGATCTTAATGATCCAATAGACTGAACCTTATTGGTTCAGCTTTTCAACCATTTTAGTTGACTAAATATGTCCATTAGTTGACCGAGTTGAATGGTAACAAGATTTTCATGAATTTTGGTTTCTTCAAAACTTGTTAAAATGTTTTTCAATTTAAAACTCAAGTTTGGTTACTACAAAAGAATTATATTCATAAGTTCTATAGTCCAATTTTGATTTCTTATGAGTTTCAAAAGATATACTTAAGAATAGTGAATTTACATGATCTTATTTTGCAATATAAGTGAAAAACTTAAAACTTAGTCTTTAATTTTATACTTCTCTTTGCTCCAAAAGCTTGTTGCCAAAATAAATTTGACTCGAATGCTTCATGGCTTCCAATCATTGTACTTTGAAATGAATTTCTAAAAATATTCTTAATTTGCACAATTAAATATCTTGGTTTGTTATCATCAAAATGGTCGTTGAAATCTTATTTAAGCCAACAATCACTTTTTTTTTAATGATGACAAAACAAGAAACAAAATAATGTGAAAAAACTATATAATGCTTCCCCTCACAATAAGCATGTATGAATAAGCATGTTTGAGAGTTTGACTAACTCCGCCTCACAATATGCATGGTTGCATCATTTGAGTTCAAAAACTTATTTTTTCGTGAAATAGCATATAATTGAAGACTTAACAGTTTTGAGTTCATTTTTAAGAGTAATGTAAGTAATTCAACTTCATATTCAATAACTATAGATATCAAAATATCATTCACATTTATCCATTTAATATCTGAAAACGATAAGTCATGCATTCAAAATTTGAAGATCCAAGCAATCAACATCCAAAACATGCATATATATATATACATATTCAAAACGTAAAAATTATACATCCACTAATCAAAAGTTTTTAAACTTAATATAAACCTAAAAAGTTTTAAGCACGCTAAACCCAAAAAGTTTTAAACACGCTATTTTGCTACATGTTTCTCCCCCTTTTTGTCATGATAAAAAAGCAATGGAACCGGAAGAGTCATCGTCATCGTCATTAGTATACAACGTCCAAGTCATCCTCAGACACTATTCTGACTACCAACAACATTCCGGTAGCATGAAGTATTTCCAAAACCACTCACGTTCGGCTATCTCAACAAATGCTCGGCCAAGGATTACTACCCTCTCATCCACTATGTTTCCGTCTATACCCCAACCCGAGTACACGGCTCATGATATAGTATGGCTCATGACATAGTATGGCTCACGACGTACCTAATTCATCACACGGCTAAAACCACATACACCAAACCTTAACAGAAAGGAATTATCACTATCCACAAATCCAGTCATAGCAACCGATTCCTAAGGTCTCCGACCCTCCATCAGCCCTACTCACAAGGTCATTCATAACACAACTACAACTTTCGGTAACATTCTCTCAAGAGGAGCCAGCTACCAAAGCCAAAGCCATCAACCCTGCTT
>JAULJZ010000009.1:6192043-6202584 GCA_032270985.1 Heliamphora pulchella | reverse complement strand
TAAAAGGAGACTCCTTGACTCCACAACTTCCTTTAAATAGCTAGCTATTCGCGGTTTTCATTCCATTGTGTAACAAAATGGTGTTCAAGAAATAATACAACAGGATGTTTACTGTCTAATATTACAATTCGCACCTTTCAACGTTCGATGCCCACAACAGATTATCCCAGTTATAATTCGGAACCATGCTTTTTTAGAACTTTCAAATCTTTCACTTCAAATTGAATCAATGCTGAATGCAAGATGATGAATAAAAACGGAAAGTAGAAAACAGTACGCAAGAGATAGAGAGAGAGAGAGAGTATTGGGATGAATAGGCAGGAGGAAGAAAAAACCATCAAAACTACTGAAAATGGCAAAAATTACAATTAATTCCTGAAAAAGCAGGATGTGCCGAGTTTGATGAAGAATTGAATTTTGCATGGAATAAAAACCATGTTGCAATTCCAAATCAGTATTCAATAGCAGACTTATAGATCTATTTCAGCCTTTCAGGACCAAATCCAGGAAGACCATATTACACCAAGCAAACAAAGTCACACTTGTCAAAACCTTATCGTGCCATCAAAAGAAGGTGAAGAAACGAAACAAACCAAAGATTTGCTTTAAGAATTGCATTGGAGTTATTGACAGTAAGTATGTGTCAATTATCAGTACTATCTTACACTAAGTTCAAAGTGTTGATTGGAAATTGTTCATTTGCTGCCTTTAAAAACCAGCGTTCTACATATTCTCAGTCAGAAACATCACAAGGAAAGTTTTAATCACTAACAGCAAGCCATTGACTCACTACATTAAATTGGGCATATAGCCATCTTCTTTAGTATTTCACCAGTTAACACGAATTCCAGTGAGCAACCAGAAAAGACAACATAACACATCAGCATTTTGTTACAGACAAAGTAAGCAAACACGGGAGGACCTGACGAAAACTCAAATAACTTACTGGTCAAGAAACTAAAGATAGCTGCTTCCCCAATGCATTATACTGTCAAACCATTGGGAAACAGAATTAGTTTCTTTTAACGGAAAAGTTCTAGTTCAGAAGAAGGATGCTGATACAAAGTAGTTACAGTTACTCAATAATGCTTATATTACTGTCCAGCAGGAGCAGGGATTTTGTGATGAGGACTGTCCCAACCATTTGCTTTCAGCCTTTCAAGGTTGGTTTAGCCCAGCTGACTCACTACGCCTCCAATAAGCCACCCTAGATGGTGACTAGGGTGTTAAGAAATTGCAGAAAGACACATCCTGGTAAGACATGACTGACCACAAGGCATAAATATAGGGAGTGGAACAAAAGTTTATCTAAATAATAATACCATCTCAAACTTTAAGATTGACGCAGTGTGCAATACTAGATAGGACAGAATTTTGACCCCAAAAAAAGCCATGTCACTGATGTTCCAGAGATAGAAGCTTGTTAACTTTTAGACATGGTTTGAAATTGCAAAGGAACCATCAAGGGATCACGAATTTTAAAAAAATAATAATAAATTTATGTAAACTTATACACAGGTAATGCTGTGCACCAAACCTTTCATTCAACACAATCTTAAATTAGAGAGAAACATATACCTAGAAGGTTTAAAGTAAAAGCGATAGCTAAATGCCTATGAAAGAACTTTAGCAGCCAAATTGCAAGCATATGTAACCATTCTGACCATTGCTTCAATCAGTAAAGCCCTAATGTGTTACAACACATGGACAATCACATCCGAAAATCTGGATATCAACAAGAAACCTCAACTATATTTAACTGTCATTAAGCATCATATATTAGATGCAGCCACGTCCAGTATAATGGGAAACTGTTGTAGCGACCAAAAAAATATTAAATTGTTATCAAATACACGTACAGTTACCTTTCTAAGTACTAACAGGTTGATATTGTTTATTCTTTTTTGTGCAAGTAAATGTAAATTGATTGATATGGTTACCAATCAAGAAAAGTACACATTAACAGCACTAAAGTATTGCCTCTGCTATGAGTTCTAAGTCAAGAGAAACCAAGAGCACATTAATAGGTCTGCCAAGTCATTCAGGTGCGCAACATCTTATATACTTATCATCCAATCAGCTGTGCATACAATGACTAGTCAGGATATGAATTCCATAATCAACTAAAGAAGGAAGTTCTTTTCTTTCTAAAATCATTTGCACAAAAGCATGCTATGTCAAAGAAATTCACTTCCCAATCGAAACCCTACAGCAGTCATCAATGTAATCAAACATCTGTATAACATGTCAAAAGATAAAAAAAAATGGAAATAAATGTGCAGAATTGTGATCTACCAGCATGTTTAGAAGCGTTATTCTTGACAGAGAACATATAACCTCGAAAAAGATACAAGGAAGACAAACCAAATTCAACTACAGGAAATGAGCAGAATTGTGATCTACCAGCTCATATTTAGAAGCATTATTCTTGACAAAGAACGTATAACCAAATTCCGACTTCTTTTTCTGGAACAGAATCTAAGTCAAATAAAAAACATCAAATCTAACTCTGAGCATTAGAATCACAATCAAATTCCCTAAAGTAAATCAAGTTCTACGGTTCTAGGTTTCACAGAAAAGGAGTTCTAATCAATAAATAACACGTAGCATTCACACATACGTATGCATGAACGAATACAAGAAACTGAGAGGGAAAACAAACCTTACAACCATCGATACCGAATTGAAAAAGCTGAATTCCGTTGGCGTTGAGAAACTTCACGTTGGCTTCAGGGTAGGGCTCCGGACAGAGATATCTACAAACCAAATCACCGAACTCTCTCACAAATCAGAACCAAATAACCACCACAATTACCAGACAACGATCGAATCGAAAACTGGACTCACACGATCGTGCGGAGGCCTAAGCTTTGCAAGAAGGTGAAGTTATCAGTTTCGGGAAAACCAGACCTGAAGACGCCGTAGTCGACCATAGCGAAGTTGAGAGGGGGCGCCAAGAGCTCCTCTCCGGTCGACGGAGGCGATTTCTCGCCGCCGGAGGGCAGTGCAGCTTCTATCGCATGGCGCATCGCTCCCTGAAAGTTCTCTACTTTCATGGCGTTCGCGCCAAAAAGTATATCCGCCAGATCTTGGATAGGTTAAAGTGCATCAAGAATCGTTGGGAATTTATTTAGTGGCGCTTATTGCTACCTTGCGCAAGGTGGTGAAGGTGCGTAGGGTTATTTTTCTTTGAGGGGAAAGAGGGGGACGTCATTCAAGCTAACACACGTTACTGTTAGTTATTCAGTCACGTTATGAATCCTCAAGTACGGTCATCATTATTTATTTTATTTTTTAATAATAAATTTTTAATATTTATTTAAATTATTATATTTTCAACTTATTTTACCAAAATAAGTAAATTTTTTTATCAAAATATAAAATTTAAAAAAATAAAAATAAGCTAATAAATTAAATTTTACTTTACTTATTTTTATTTTTAATAAATTTCTTAATTTTTTGATTAAATTTTCTTTTTTTTTCAATTCTTTTCAATACTTATTTTTATTTTTAGTAATTTTTTTATCTTTTAATTAATTTTTTTAAATTTTTGTAGTTCATCTCATTGCTATTGAAATGATTCAAAAAAAAAATAAATCAAAATATAAAAAAATTCTACAAAGGCAAAAATAAATAATATTCTCGAGATTAGCCCAAACAAGACCATAGCAAAATTTGAGCTTTTATTTTCTTCTAATATAACAAAAAAAATTCAGATCAAAAAAATAAATTTGATAAAAAATACACAGTTTCAAAAAATAAATGTTCTAATGTTTTCGCTATGATGAAAGCTTCAAAATTTAGTGAGAATCTAAGAATATTAAAATTTCGAGAATTTTTAATATATTGAGATAAAGGGAAATGATTTTTTTTTGCAAGAAACGATCCTCTTGCGATAGGGAATTAATAAGCCAATAACTAATTCTAGCCCTCCAACGTGGGACTAAAGTTTGTATAGGTTTATTACTCCCCAAATGAAGCTGAAAGATAATAATAATAATAATAATAATTAAAACTAAATATTTTTTCCTTCTTTCAATAAATTCACACCTAAATGTGAGTTTTTTTTTTTTAAGTTCACACATCTTTGTAAGTTGAATACTAAACTCCACTATCAACACCAATAACTATATGAAAAATTTCGTTTACCGACTGATTTGCACTAATTAATTTTCTTGAATAAGTTAAATGCTACAAAAAGCTTAAATTAATTAATCACCCAAGTAAAAAATAAAAACAATCACAATCATACACGAGACGACAATTTTATCGTGGAAATTTTCAAACCGGGTAAAAATTACGAAACCATATCGGGTCTAGAAAATCAAACACTATAAAATCGTTGATTACAAAGAAATCTTACAATCCCGACGTTGCACCCACAACCAATGGTAGTAAGCCTATCTTTGCTGAATCCACGTGCATCAACTTATGTACTTGACCGCCGCTGGAATCCACCACCGGACTTCAATACCGACGGACTCCTCCACCAGACTTCAACACTTGAGATTCCTCTCAAGCGACTCCACGAATCCAAACTAATTGTTAAAACTTTGATTGACTTGATGATTAACTTGATTGAACGAAAACTAAATAATCATCAAGCTTGTTAACTAGCTTGCGCGTATGTAGACTAACTTGCGAGTACAATGAACAATATCCTAGGCTCTTTATGGCGACTAGGTCTTCATAAAATAATAGGAGGTTCCACTAACAAGAAGTCCTAGCTGCCTACTTATAATAAACTGTCAAAACCTTAACAGCTGCTCCGTTTAAAATCTGTCTCGCCGATGACCGCTCAAGCAGTGAAGCCTATTCTTTAGTAAATTGCTACAGAGTACAAAACAATCGAGAGGTGCAATGGACCGCTCCAGCGGTCTGTCAAGCGGTCTTATTTCGCGGGCTAATTTTTGATGATTTCTACTCCTTTTTGCGTGGCCCTGCAATATTAAAATCAAAACTCGAACAAGACATGCGTCAAAATATCAATGAATAAGATAAATAATTTGTATAAGCATTAGGCACAGATTTGTCAAACTAAAAACGAATTAGACCGAGACTAAAATTCGTAACACTATAGTCACATAAATATATATAATATTAAAACATGGCTAATTCTTGAAGTTATATGTTCTTGTCATTTATATATATATTTTTAAAAATATTTGAGTCGTCATGATTTTCTTTTTCACATGGAAGATCTATACATAGGCCAATTGGACCATAAGTGTGCCCACAAGCTAGGACCATCCATAGAAACTACTTTACCAATTTAAATTGTCATTTGTTATATCCTAATATGTTGTTAATGCTTGCCTTAATTTATTCAAAATTATTGTAAAAATAGTAATCTAAAAAAGCTTTGAACTAGTAAATAAATGCTAAACTCAAATATGTAAAATAATTAGTCTTTTAGAATCATATATATTTATTTGTAAGAATTCAATTTCTCGTACAATTATTCTGTGCGTCACTTTTTCTCCGAAAACATTCTAATTCTTAAATATACGAAGATAAATATGAATTTGCATTTATAACTTATATTTACGTAGGCCATAAATGTGGTCATTTATTTATCAATTCCATAACAAAAATCAGATTTTCATCTAATAGTGATTCATAAAGGAATTAAAGAGGCCTCTAAGATTTTGGTATTAATGCTCGCCTTAATTTTTTTCAATGTCATTGCAGTGGAGCCAGGAATCAAATTTTAATGAAATTAATGATTCTTTAAATAAAGAGTCTTAAAATATTTTTGATTCGGCTGAGTAGAGAAGTCTAAGCCGACAACCATTACTTGTTGGTTATTGTTTTTGTTTTTGATAAAGCAATAAGCAGTTGAGAAGCTAGAGGCTTCTGCTGCGTTTGATTGATCGGATTAATAATGAAGGAATATATAATTTCACTTAATAAGTGATCCTACAAGACTATTAATAAATAAATTAGTAATACCACATTCTATTAAGTGTTGTATATCTTATATTTTGTGAAATTAATAATCCAATAAATACATAATCCTCCCACCACTTATTAAATTCAAATAAGGTTAATAAAATTTCATAAAATATATAATCCAATCACATGTCTAATCTGGTCAACCAAACGTGCCATTTATGCTTTCTAACTTCCAAAATTTGCTCCCACTTTCATGTGAAAAGAATATTCTCTTTTCAGGCTCTATAAGAGAAAAAAATCTCTTTTTCCGATGATAATTTTATAAAAATAAACTTTACTATTTAATTCAGAACACTTGTTTTTGGTAATATTTATCGGTACTTTTAGACTTAGAAGAAACAAGTCACACAATTTCGTAGATAAAAATAATATATATTTCTACAAAGTTGATATCATGGAAATTTTTAGTATACTAATAGAACTTGACTCTATTTGTTAATTGTTAGTATCTCATCAAATTTGATTTTCTTGTATAACTTTACTCTATAACTCCTCCTTTCTTCAACAATTTTTTCTTTATTGCAGCTTTTACCAAAGTATTTACAAGTCTTAAGATCAGATCAGAGAGAGAGAGAGAGACAGGGAGGGAGGGAGATAATTTAACTGAATAAAGTCTATCATCAATAGCTAAGAGAGCAAATTAAATCCAGAGAATCTACAAGTAGCAAAGAAAGGAGGAACTTCCATAGTCTTTTTCACCACAGCTCTCATGCACTCAATGTTTTCAATATCCTAAATTATACTTTCAACACATTCAACCTTCAATCTTTATTTTCTCTTTTCACAACTATATATATATATATATATATATATATCCATTAATCTTACAAAATCCTTTTCATTTCAACCACCACGTCGACAAGAATTATCCAATTTGTAGTCGGGAAAAATTGAGTTTGCAACAGAGTAGCTGGACGAGCACCTAACCGACAATAGTCACAATAACAATCGCCACGAAATGCAGAAACCAAACTTCCTTATCAAGGTTGGAAACAATATTTGGTATAGGGAATTGCCAGAGGACCTAGTAGGTTGGTTCCTCCACAATTGGGAATTCTTAGATTCATCCATCACATTCCATAAATGCAAGAGGGTTATGGGCTGCTGCCATTTTTGTAAATTACAAACAAGTAATTTACAGATAAGCCATATTGCAGAATGATGCTAAGAAACAACATGTAAATAAAAAGAGTACAACATGTAAATAAAAAGAGTGGCTGAAGTGAGAAAGTTGAAGTGGATGTGTCGAAAAACTAGAAAGATAATTAGAAACAAAACTATTCATAATATAGTAAGTAGGGTCACAACAATTAGAGAGTAATTCTAAAAACATAAACTAAGATAGTTCGGACACATAACATACACCAGGAACTTATATTGATATAAAATATAAGTTAATGAAACTAAAAATATCAATGTTAATGAAAATACTAGGAAGAGGGGTAGACTCATATTGATATAAAACGTTATAGCATGAAAAAACACGAACTTATTGAATTTAACTAAACATAAAGCTCTTGATAGAGTAGACTGACAAAATAAAAATTCACGTAGCTGACCCAACCACGGAACATAAGACTTGGTTTAATTTGATTAGGTGTAACAGAATCAGCTGTTCAACTGTATCTTATTTCCTAAGAAGTTGGAAGCCAAGGGCAAAGGCTTATGAATCGGAAATTATTTAACCATAGTGAAAGCCTAGTTCTATTGCCAAGTAGCCAGAGGGTTTTGTCAAAGCAACCAACGCTTTGATCAGTTGCGCACTAAGACCTTAATTTTGCTTTATCACAAAACACAGCTGCCTTGGCAATAACCCAATTCGAATGAATCTACAACCTCATGCAAAGTGAGAAACCCAGGGCTGGCAACTGCCTAGCTCCTACGTAGCATGGAGACAGATGCGCTACATGATACAAATACGATATAGAGATGCCGACACGTCAATTTATAAAAAACTGTAAAACACGACACATCTAGACACATTAAAATTTTATATTTGTATATATTTATTATATGTCAAATATACAAATAATATATTCAAAGATAATGAAAAATATACACACCACTAACTAAATTTAAAAAAAACATATATTATCTCTTGCAAAAGTTTCAAAACATATTTAGTATGTATAATTTGCATTTTGAATAATGCAACACATTATTACTATGAATAGATCCATAGCATAACACGTATTTAGAGGGTTCAAAAAGTGTCGTTGAAATGTTCGTAAGTGTTAAGAAAGTTTTTAACATTGAGGAACACACTTTTAATAAGTGTCCGAAAATTTCGGTGTTCGACACGATATGCCTCCTTCATAAAAGTGATCGTGGTTCTTAGCCTAGCCCATTTTAACGAAAATGAGAACACAAATTAATTACTTAAGATACATGTAATGTTAGGTGGCCATACAATTTTCAATTCATCAGTCAAATAACTTCCAATACTTTACCATTCAAGCAGCAAGTACAAGCACTTTAATTGTTCCTTGACTATTCGCAGTGAGCATTGTTGGGCTATTGCTTTTCCAACATACAGCACTAATGAAATATGATCCAGCATCTTCGCCAGCTGCATTCAAATCCGAAGAAGCAAACCTATGCCAAGCTGCGGGTTTAGATATAGCCTGGCAAGTGAATACTGAAATCAAATTAGCACAAGACTGAAGTCGAGTTAGCACAAGATTCAATGTGATCGCACCAACTCTATCAAGTATATAATAACCTTGTGATAGACGAAAACATCATTTGTTTCGCTGCCACACGCAATGTACTCGCTGTTTACAGTGAAACCGACGAAATTCTTCTCATTCATGTGACCTCTAAATGTGCTCAGCTGAGAGAAGTAAAAACAAGGAAAAGGGGCCAAAGTTAATTGATTCCAGTAGAAGGAAAATTTATATTTCTGAAGTCGAAGTAGTGTTCTGTTTGAAAAGGAATGGGCAGTTATGATGAACAATATAGCCTTAAGCGTGAATACTCCATAGAAATTACATTGATTTTTCCTTTTCTCAGTACCGCATGCACTCCAAGGCAGAATATCCTGCACTCCTCTCTAGAGACATATCTCACTCCAGCAACAACTAAAGTCAAATCATGTTCTTCCCCCAAGAACTTCCTGGAAGTGAACTGGAAGCTTCATAGAGTTGGACAATGCAATTTCTTTCAACTTTGTAAAAACTTTGTATCCAACCTAAAAGCTTAAGCTATTAGGTGGAGACGTGTCAACATTATATTAAGTGATTATTCATTCGATGCCCAAGCAATGTGAAACTGAATACTATAACATCCCCTTTCACATGCAGCTGCCTTTTGAGTTTTGTCACATGTAGCATCTTCTTTTTTTTTTTGGGTCCATCATTGTGCAGCATTTTTCTTGGGTTTTTCATTATCGGGTGCGTGATTTTGTCTTTTTATTTTTTAAAGTTGGTGGAATGAGCCCCGCTTTAATATAGGGTGTAAATGAAGAAAAAGAAAGGGAGACCACCTACAAACTTTGCTATTTCCAGCTTAATTACCCTTGTATCGACAATAATTGGTCAATATAGAGTTGAAACATGACACTGTTAATTACTCAGTAATCCAAATATTAGAATACCAAAATACCAAACTTACTGGAAGATTTTCTTTGACATCCCATAAACGCAATGTGCTGTCAGTCGATGCAGATGCAAGTTCATTGCTAGACAAAAACTTTACATATGAAACAGTTTTCCTATGTCCACTGAAAACATGAAGGGGCTGGCTGACATTTCTCAAGTCATAATAATGAATGTGATGATCTGCAGAACCTACCTGCAGAAAGTATATCATTAACTTAGATACTAGATCGTAGATCATATCTATGTCCAATGCGCCGAGAATAAAGAATTGGGAAGGACAGACCGCAACATGAAAGCTTGATCCTGGATTATACTTGACAGAACATATATTTGCTTTCATGTCGATATTAAGAACGCTTGCTTCCTGTTTTGTGCACCAAATTTTGACCTGTTGGGTATAAAGATCACACAAATAATGAAAACTAATATAAGGTATGAAGACCAATTGAAAGTCAATCAATCCATTTTTTCATGAGTTAATGAACAGTTCATACTCCATGAGAGTTCCTCCAAACTGGATCAACCTTAAGTTCATAAAGAGTTAAAATTCTTGTTTAATTATGCTTTCTAAATAGGACCTAATTCGATTCTCAGATATAAAACAAATAATTAAATAACCTCTCTACATAAATGACATCATCTGAATTTTTATATTTTACTCCTCCATCCCATTGTGTGCATGGTTGACAATGCACACAGTTTAAGTTTCTTTGAATAGGATCTTCAAAAAAAAAAAGTGCATTGACCCATTTGAATGACTTTTTATTGAACTGAGATTTACTTAAAAATAAATTTGAAGAAGGGTAAGAATACTCCAGGCAAGTGTTGATTAACTTTTAGCTTTTTTAAATTTCAACACAAAAAATGGGATGGCATAATGGAAAGCAAAAACTAAAAAGTTTAGTACTATAGTTTATGCAACCCAGAAACTGTACTTCGAAGTATGCTTATACTTTTCTCAGATTTGATTCGTAGTGGTAGCAGTAA
>JAULJZ010000009.1:6159044-6171692 GCA_032270985.1 Heliamphora pulchella | reverse complement strand
TTATTTTTGTATTTAGTAATTTTTTATTTTTTAATTAAAAATTTTTAAATAAGATTTTGTAATTAAACAAAAAAAAACAAAAACAAAAAAATTAGAAAACACTGCTGGTTTTCGTCCAAAAGTTAACGGAACTTTTGGACCTAAGTGTTACAAAAATGAAAATGTAAGAGGGTACAGTGATATTTCAAATAATAAAGAGAGTATTAGTGTTATTACATTTAAATACAGAGAGTGTAAGTATAATTTATCTAAAAAAATATAATGTAATTGCATGGTAGAGTTGTCACTTCACAACTTTAATTTTTAAAACTATTTAAAACTATGACTGGTAAATAGTTATGGATCGAGGAACCTTAGCAGTTCAGTGGTTTCATGCCTTCTCATAAGATTTCTCATTCAGGTGGTCTGCGGTTCGAGTCCTCCTACCCTCCTTTCTCCATCCCCTTCCCGCTGCTCCTATACTCTCAATTAAAATAAAAATAGTTATGAATCAATTGAGAGAGATTGGAATTAAAAAAGAGAGAGAATGATCCTACAGATTAATGTCATCCAGATTTATCATAAGTGGTTTTATATATGATATAATTTTTTAAAATGGAAAGGTTTACATGTATTTATTAGAATTTTCAGCTTAAATTTAAGAAGCCTCACTAATTTTTGAAAAAAATTAAATCAGTGAAATATGAAGTAATGATATCACAATCATAAAACTCAAATAGGGGTGTGTGATGTTGCTTATGTAAATCTTAAATATATTTTTATAGTGGGATTCGTACAATACATAGAGCTTGTTGAATTTTTTATTAAGCTAAATAATAAATTTAATTCAATATTTATAACTATATAATTAATACTTACAAATTAATAAATAGTAAATATAATTTTAAAAAAAAATAATTAAGCAAATATTTTTTTATTACATACTTATAAATATCTGATCAATTTCATTTTGTGCATGAGCAATAAATTCAACGAGTTCTACATAGAGAACGAATCATATCATAAAAATATAATCAATAACCTTGGTTATTAAAAATACAACAATGTGCTATTCCTCGAAGAGCACACCATTTTATAATATTAAAAAAATATTTTAATTCATTTATTGGTATTTGATATCATGAACTATGGATTTGATTTTTTTTTTGGTATTTTTAATTACCGTATAGGGTGTTTGGCATTGCTAAATTTATAATTTATAAGTTGTAGATTGTAATATAAGTTGTGAGTATTTAATAAATGTATTAATTTGTAACTTAAATAAAAGAAAAATACTTATAAATTATAGCAAAAATGTAATTATTTAGAAAAAATTATAATTTATTATTAAAATTAATAATAATAAGTCAAAAACTAGCCGCGGAAGCTTTGCCAAACATCTCACGCTAGAGTTGTAAAGTTTTCGTCACCTAATGTGTTTGGCCTAACTTTTTTTTTTGTAAGTTTTTTTATTTTTTAGCTTTTTATAAAAAAAATAGACAAACATCTCATGCTAGAGTTGTAAAGTTTTCGCCACCTAATGTGTTTGGCCTAATTTTTTTTTTTTGTAGGTTTTTTTATTTTTTAGCTTTTTTTAAAAAAAATAGATGTAAAAAGATATAGAAATAATCATTTGAGTATAGTAGAAGGCCAAACAATTCGACATTTTAAAAGGCTTATTTAAATACCCATATTTATCTTTTATTAAATTAATTAAATGTCTTGAAGTGTGTGAATCGACCGTGCCCTATTGGCTTTTTGCGTTATCATCTTACATACAGATAATAATTTTACTTTTTTATTTATATAAAAGATAAATTATTAAGTACTCATGGGTATTATATAGGTAATGGCACGTAATATTTTTCATAAATAAATGATCACAACTTACACAATTTGGGCTACTATTTGTTTTCTAATTACCCAACAAAGGTAAGTCATCATATCTAGACCATAAAATTTATTGTCACTATATTGATTGAGAATATCATATAAACTTGTCACGTGGTGTTATAGGGGCATCGAATAATTACTCTATATAGAATTACTTAAATGCCTTGAAGTGTGTGATCAACAGCTATTACTAATTTTTTTTATCCTATTCTCTTTTATACAAATTATAATTTTTCTTTTTAATGTAGCAATTATTTTTTCTAGTTTTTTTTTTCTTAGAGAGCATTTGAATATGGTAAACTGCATAAAAACTTGTCACTATTAACAATTATTTATTTCTAATAAAAATAATTATTTATCCACGTGGCATGATGAGCAAAAGGAAATTCATTCTCCTCACTTACTCTCAATATTTTCCTCTTATTTACTTATCGTTTTGTAAATTTAATCTGCACAAGGAATATGTTTTGACAAAGTTTAAAATTTCTTGAATTTAATATAGAAAATAATATTTAATTTTTATTTTGATTGGTCATTACAATTAATAATAAAATGTCGTATTGGATATTGCAACAAATGTTGCTAATCCTACAAAAAAAATCTTTTTCATTTTTGTTTTTCATTTTCATTTTTTTCATTTTTTAACCTTCTAAATGCAAGTTAATGATAAAACTTTAAAAATAAAAAATTAAATAATACCTTAGAAAATTACTAAAGTTGAAATTAAGAAAAAGCAAATTTAGTTAATTTGGCTTTTTTTTATTCATTTCATACTTTTTACTTTTTGATTACCTTTAGTTTTTAGTTTTGTTTCAATGAGAGAAATTAAAAAATAATTAATAATTAATAATTATTAAAAAAATTTACTAAAAAAAATATCTAGTTAAAATAATTATTTCGGACCGATCATACACTCTCCAGGGTAATTTTAGTTAAAGTTTTAGATACTGTTATTAAGATTGTAATATGCACGTATTAAATATAAGTTATCAATAAATAGTTAATTTTAACTAATTACAAATTTTAATAACAATTATCATGTTGCAAAGAATCATGCTTAAATTAACTTTAAAAATCATATGTAATAATTATTCATAAATAATATCATTAATATATTTTATTACTATTTCAATTTGTCACAAATTATATCATTACATGTACTTATTTATATCGGTACCCTATTTTCTAATAGCTCAAGGGCCCATTTACAACTGTTTAAATTAAATTTAATGAAAAGAAAAGGCATATATATGCCTTATTTGGGCTAAATATTATGAATTTTATTTTTTTTATTTTTTTATTTTTTTATTAAAATTTTAAATTTTTTTAAATTATCTTGATGAGATAAACTTAAAAAGTAAAAAATTTTAATCAAAAGATAAAAAAAATCTACTAAAGACGAAAATAAACAACATAAAATTTGATTTATTAGTTTATTTTAGCTTTTTTTATTTATTAAAATTTTTTATATTTTGGTTAAAAAACTTATTTTTTTAATTCATCTCAATAAAAAAGTTAAAAATATAATAATTTAACTAAATAGTAAATTTTTTTTACTATAATTAAAAATAAATAATATTAAATAAGCATATAAGAGGAATTTAAAAATATAATAATTTAATTAAATAATAAAAAATTATTATAATTAAAAATAAATAATATTAAATAAACAAATAAGTAATTATTTCTGGCGTATAGATATAAACCAGACTCCGCCTCGGTTGTCGAAAAAAGAATCTCCGTCGTTTACCCGGCTGTGTTGCGCATTGCTCGATCGATTGTTTACAGGGAGAAGACGAAGCAGGAGAATGCTATTGCCAGCTCTTCTGCTCAGAAAAGTTAGTTTCTATATATATCGAAATCTGTGTTGTAGTGTTTATTTTCTAGGGTTCTTTATTCTGTACGTAAATCTCTCTTAGTGTATCATAATTCATACATGTGTGTGTATATATATTATGCACACAATATATGCAGATTTTGGTCTGATTCGTTTATTCTGTTTGGACGATGCTTAACAGATGAGCTTGTGTTCCTTTTTTCTTTGTTGTTTTGTTTATTGATAAAATTAAACTCGCATTAATTCTGAGCGGAAGTGGTATTGGAGGTATAGTTTGAATCCGTGTTTGGCCGTACGAGTGGCAGGGTTTCTAAAGCCAAGCACACGCATATTACCTTGAATTGATCAGTTTATTGGAATTCAACGTAGTTTTATCTTTGTAATTTTTGTATAATCAGAGTTTTGATGTTATTAGGGTTCATGGTTCATCTCTTTAAAGTTTGTTATTTACTAGTGCAATCTCTATTGTGGAATAGAGTTTTCAATAAATAATGTGAAATAAGAGGAATTGATCCACAGAAGGTTCTTCCCTGATGTTGAGAATTGTATGTTTTTTTCTTTTAAAGTTTTTATGAATTCATGCAGGGGAATTTGGGAACTGTGATGCCTTACATTAAAGAACCTTGGAAATTGAAAAGGATTGTGATAGGAATTGTACCTTGACGATGTTGGGCTAAAGCTTTTTTTGGGTTTTGGTTGTTCGTACAGAGGATGCGATCATGCTTTTGTTGGATTATAACTGATGTGGATACTTCCACCTTATTAGTCGAGGGAAATCGTTGCTTCAGGTTATTGGCAGTATATGCACTTGCTTCGTATTAGAGAAGCTATTTCTTTTCAATGTTTGGGATAATATGGTTAGGCTCTGTGATCAAGGGATGAAGTCAGTTTTTTTTGGGGTAGGTGTATTTATTATTTATTTATACTTTTTTTCCCTGGGGGGGGGCGGGGGTGGATAATGAAGGGAAGATTATTGTGCAGAACTTCCCTTTTTGGCTTTTCCATTCATCCTATTTCTCTTTTCATGCAGTCTCAATGTTCAAATTTTCTCGGAGATTCCCACTTTATATGCCCTTGCGTTGCCTTTGATTTTAATTGTATCCCCATCTTTTACGCACATGGTCATTTTACATATTTAAACCGTCCACTTTCTAAAGGTTTAATAACAACTTTATTTTGTCCTATTTTTCAATTGTTTGAAATAGTGGATCCCAAGATGCATTACTACAAAGCTTCCCTCCTATAGGGTTCTGGTGTGTTGACCTATTTTTGGGTTTATTTTGTTATTTAAGTTAGTTTTCCAACTTCTAGCATTTTTCTTCATGATGCTGGTATATTTTTTTTGGGAGTTTCTCAGGAAAACCATCATGTTGTTTATGTATACAAGCTTTGTACTGCACAAAACAATAATTTTGGTATTGCATTTAAAAATATCAAAATGCAATATTTTTTACCTCTTGTAGATTGAGATATACTACAAAGCTTAAGATAGTTTCATTACTAGTATTTTCCTGCCACTTATAAACTAGAAAGCTTATGGTAGTTTTAATTCCTTCCGTTAAATGTATTCAACACATGGTGAGAAGTGAACTCTGTCTCTCTCTGACTCAAAATTAAGATCGAAATTTGCTCAATGTATATAGTTATAACTTTTAAATACTTAAATAGGGCCTCGGTCAAATTCCTTCTCTTCCAAAACTTGTTATTTTACCATCACAATATGTGGATCGTTTTAATAATGAGTATTTCTTTGAAGAGTGTTAAAGGAATATACGTTGCACGGATAAGTTAGCATTGTGGTGTCCCTATGTTTTACACCAGAAAAGATGGTTATGGTTGTGGAATGCGTTGGACACTTTACAAATTATGAAGTGTATATGGGTGGAATTCCCTTTATGACTCTTTTATAAGTGTCATTACTTATAAAATAAATGCGCCGGACACGTTTATGCTCGATCATTCCATAGAAGCACTGTCAACCCAAGAATAAAGAGAAACGACCCTAGTTCATTGAAAATTTTATTTGACACTTTCTAAATGTCTTACTTTTATTTCATGCATGCTAGAATGAGTTCAAGTACAAATGTCTGAAAAGACGTCACGTAGAAACTCAAAAACTCTATTTTACCCTGTAGTTGTCCATGTAATGAAGAAATTGGCTGGGGTGATGATTTGATTTTGTCCAGTCTGAAGATTTTGGGATTGAGATGAATATGTCACCTCGTCCCTGATTTCATTCAACGGGATTACTTGAGTCCATGCTACACAGGGGTAGGAATTATACGGGTCTTCTGAGCAAGTTAGTTTTCAAACCATTGTTCGCTATTGTATTACATTTGAGGCTGCTATTAACATATAGGTCAATCCTAATTGCATCATGTTTGTACACCTATATACATGTACTGTACATGTATATATATTTCGGTGTATCTATTGTAGACGTATAATATTCAGGTACCTTATTGATCTTCTGACTGAGAACCATTTTACTTTAACAGGAGGAAAGTTGCTTAATCACCGGGCCTTGAGAAATTCACCTAAAGGCTGAAGATTTTGCAGGTTTCAGCGATCACTTCATACCTGCCTCCTACTATCCATTCAGTTTCTATATTGTTTAGTGGAGATAATCAACAGTTTTTTTTTTTCATTTCTTCAGGGAGGTTCTATAATAAATTCAAAATGTTTCTTCCATAGTTGGCTTGATTAACTTCAGCTTATTTAATGCAGGTACATAGATCACTGATTTTTGTGAATGCTGCCATATTGTTGTAACATAAGGGAGGTGGTTGAATAGTCTTCACATTGTGGATATATTATATAGGAGAATGGCAGATGGAACTTCAAGCTTTTGGGGTCCTGTCACATCCACCACCGAGTGGTGTGAAAAGAATTACGTCTACTCTTCCTATATTGCAGAATTCTACAACACTATATCCAATGTCCCGTGCATTCTTTTGGCACTAATAGGATTAATAAATGCCTTGAGACAACGGTTTGAGAAGAGATTTAGTGTTCTTCACTTATCAAATATGATACTAGCTATTGGGAGCATGCTATTCCATGCCACATTACAAAATGTGTAAGTACCATTTGCATTATCCATCAAAAATGATTTTTTATTAGAATTTCTTTTATTTTCTCTTTGTTGATCGACAGAAAGGTGCTAAATGTCGCACGAACTTATCTCTAAAATATTCAATTAAATAACCTAACAAGTTCTTCTTTTCGTTTTAAAATATATTTTCTATTGTTGTTTGATGGACTAGTTGAACGCCAAATTCAGCCGGCAGATCGAGTTTCAAACCTAGGATAGGAGTCCTTATTTATTGACATTGAAGTTCCGGCATACCTTTAATTATAATTTGTTTGTGATTCTTTCCCTTGTATTACAGGGGGGCTTGGAAGTGACTTAATTAAGTATATATGTTATGGTTGTCAGTCGATTAAAATCATTAGTTTCAAACCTACACATGCATAGTACATTGCTAACTCTTTATGTTGTAATTGCGGTTGATTGATATTATTAGGAATTTCATTTTGCCCCCACCTTTTGAGTATTGTGGGAGATCATTTATAGAATAATACATCACATGAGGTTTTGCATGAAAAGCCAAATCTTGGTAAAATCTCTCAAAATAAGAAAAGGAAAAATATTGACATACCTGGTCTTCATGTTAACATAATAGTGCAACACAGAATTTCTGTACAAGATGTGGATAGTTTGAGAAAATTTAGACTAATTCTGCCTGCAATTGGAATTTGGTGGGTTTTGGTTATGGAAAACTTCTAGGGTTATGGTCCCACAAGGCATAGAAGATTAGATGGAAAATGTCAGATTTGGTTTAACCTTCAAAAGTGCCAACTTTCTAGAATTTGAGAACAGAAATTATTTTAAGAGTTTAAACAGCAACTCATTTATGATTTTCAAGGTTATATTGAAAGGTAGTTGGTTGGGGAAGGGGTTGGGTATGATCTAAACTTCTTGAACTAGGATTTTCGGGCTGAAAAGATGACTTCCATTTGGCTACGAACAGTAACCAATAAATGTATTGAATAATTTGCAGAATAGAAGAAGAATTAGAGAGTAAGAAGCTCTTGAAGTTCCACCTGTAACTCTGATGGAGGAGGACCCCATAATCTATGGTTGCTCAAAGCATCACAAAAGCCGCAATGTTTTGCACATTCTCTAAACTTCACCTCTATTAAATAAAGAATTATACAAATATTTGTGGACCACTGGTTCTCCCAATTGTACCAGGATCATGACTCTTAAGACTAGAAAACACAGCCACTATGACCAACTATAATATTCTAGACCATAAAGATTCCATGAAGATGCAATAATAATTTTTGAACCATAGTCTCCTATGAGCTACCCATAGGCTTAGTCCATGTCCATCGATTTAAAACTTGCTTAAGTGCTAGAATCTACTAAAAAGTCACTAGAACTGTCCAACAGTTTCCTTATAATGTATAAAGTAAGACTCGAAGTGTTCCATTTTGAATATTCATTCATCACTATATTTCTGTAAGTTGATTAGTTACATTTGAGATCTACATCTGAAGATGATCTCTTCCAATTTTATTACCAGGCAACAACAAAGTGATGAAACTCCAATGGTATGGGAAATGCTTCTCTACATCTACATCCTCTACTCCCCAGATTGGCATTATCGTAGTACAATGCCCACGTTCCTCTTCCTCTATGGTGCCATTTTTGCGGTTGTCCATTCACAGATCCGTTTTAACATCGGATTCAAGGTCCATTACGTGATCTTGTGCCTCCTGTGCATCCCCAGGATGTACAAGTATTACATCTACACTCAAGACGTCTCTGCTAAGCGGGTTGCAAAGATGTACGTGGCTACCCTATTTCTTGGTAGTTTGTGTTGGCTGTTTGAGCGTTTACTCTGCAGGAAGATATCTCACTGGCCCTTCAATCCACAGGGTCATGCCTTGTGGCATGTCTTAATGGGTTTTAACTCTTACTTTGCAAACATATTCTTGATGTTTTGCCGCGCTCAGCAACGTGGATGGACACCAAAGATTGTCCATTTTATGGGGGTTCTTCCTTATGTGAAGATTGAGAAACCAAAATCCCAGTGAAAAGAAGATAAAGTGATGGAAGTTTGTCTTTTCTTGTATTTTTTTTGGAGGTATGCAAGAGGTTTTGGGTGCCAAAAAATGTAAACAGACTAGCAATCATTTTTGTTTTCCTCTTTAGATAGATTCTTATGATGCTTATGATATATGGTTAGTTTGAATCTCATATGAACCTTTTCTTTTGGGTGAAAGTAGTACGTCATTGCTATGTACCATATTTTATATGCTTGTTTTGTCTTTCTTAGGTTAACTTCATTTTTGTTAGTTTTATCTGTTTTCGATTTCAGAAATGGAGGATAAACATCTTAATTAAAGTTGGTATTGAACACGTAGTATCAGGAATTTTCCTTTAGCATTGGCTTTGTGTCTTTAATTTTGCATTGTGTTCGACCAACGGTCTCATTGTCAGGCAGGCTTAACTTGGAAATGAAGCCCGTTGTGTGTGGATGTTTTTTGTTTGCTTTAGTGATTGGTTTCTTGCTTTGGAGCTCTTGTGCACGTTTCAACACTCTCTCGAATTTCTTAGCTCATTGAACTTCATTGATGCAACAATTGTTTTACAGGTCCTTTTATTTTTTGGAGTTATCGAGGAATAAGATGCAAGATATGGATTCAGTTTACGGCTAAAACAATGTTACAACGTATTCAAGATTGGTCATCTGTGTATATATCTTCTTTCAATCACCGTGGTGTGTTAAGCATATGATATATCCACTTTTCAAGGTCAATGAATCTTGTTTGTGATTGTTGTTTAGAAGTGGACCAGCGGAAGAAATTCTTATCTCGTAGTTGCAGAGGTGCATACTAAATTTGGTTTGGCGGCTCATGAAGGAACGTCTTCGCCAAATTAGAAATGCTCGGTTGGCCTTTTATTTTGGGTTGGCCTTTTATTTTGGGTTTCCCTGGCAAATAAATAGCTTCTGATGCATTGGAATTGAAAAGAGTACTTGAAAAATGCAGATGGCTTCAAAATTACCCATTTATTATACATCGACATCAATTGATGTTGAACTCCCAACTGGGTTTACTGACCACTTCCAAATTATATGTGCCCCAAAAAGAAATGCAAATCATTGTTTTGAGTGCAGTAAATTTGGATGACAAGAATCTCGAGAAAAAATGAAATTGTAATTTTAAATCTGCATGATTCTTGCTTTTAGAATGGACTCAAAAAAGGAAAAAAATTAATAATTACTTGTCCAACATCACATTCTCAAACTAAGGAAGAATTTAATGCCTACACTATCTTTCCCAATAGTAATTTTAGATTGATGGATCAATTTATCAACAAAAAAAAAAAGATAAATTCTAATAGATTCTTATAAATAATACCTTGAATAGAATTCCTAAACTAATCCAAACACATTTGAATATGATTTCCCCAGGTATTTGATTCTTAGCAATCATATTACTATTCTTTCTCAAAATTCCAGTCATCCAAACGTAGGCTATTAGAAAAACCTATTGAATTAGCAAGGACCAATCTCATGGCATCCCAAATAGCATGAAAACCTAGTTTCCTCGCAAGGCATGTAATCAAACTTGACACGATGCAGAGAGAGAGAGAGAGAGAGAGAGAGGTTGTCCAGTGAAAAGTTTTATGCATATAATGGCAACAAGCGCTATACAGAGTGCACTGCAATGAAAAGTGTGCACTGCAATGAAAACCTGGCACCTAAAAATCATTCATTGCAACATTAGGAAATTTGTGAAGAGTCTCCATTCCATGTACACCATGATGGAGGGACATGCATAAATTACAGTAAGTCCTGGAACTTTTGCGTATTCAGAACTCTTCAAACGGCCTATCCTGGATGATCTGTCCGAGCTTCATGTACAGAGCTCGCTGCTCCTCAAAAGTAAGGTTCATCAATATCTACATCACAGAAATGCCAATAATATACCTCTGTGTTTATTGATTGAATTTGAATGGAAACTCAATATGTCCACAAGTAAATGACCATGCTGAGCACACAAATGTTACCTGGTCCAAAATCAACTCAACTGATATTTGTGACACAATAAATGACTGATGATAGATGTATGCGAAAACAGCCATCACCATCTGCAAGAACAAGTCATATTAACCACAGCGCCAGACAAACATAAACACAATACTAAGTGTCACTTCATTCTCATATTAACAATTTTAGGCAAAAAATGGACACAACCCTACCCATCTAATTAGGGATTAACATTGCTTTATCCATTGTGGTACGTGTTCAATTCTCTTACGTCGCACACAATGTCATCATCTCCATGAACTTGGAATCTATGTGCCATCCTCGAGAGATAACACGGACCAATCTACCATCTCCAGGCTCCAAGACAATCTATGAGGCATTTCCTAGTACATTCACCTTGGAGAACTCAATGTACTCTGACTCGGTCGAGTGAAGCAAACAAGCCCATTACCTCTCCCTCTATCAATGACATGCACAATATACACAACTCAGCTGAGCAGTTCCACCAACTAATGTGCCCGTCACGCAAGTTGTGGCTGAGCTTACATGGTGCCTCAGCCTTGAGCCTAGACACTTAAGGGATGACATTGAGGCATGTGCTCAAGGCTCCTCCTTTGGCTCGAATAAGCAATTATCTACTTGAGCACTTGCCCATCCAAACAAGGTATCCTCCGCAGAGCGTTTCTAGCCTACACCCCAGATCCTCATCTCTAATGATCTCTCCACAAAGCACATTGATTTTCTCATGCCAGCTTTGGTTGAAAGTAGAGCTTTGTGACCCCAGGGTTAGTGACGCAATCATAGAACTGTCGAGTGACCCTATGAACCTCCTGTGAGACCCCGCTAAGGATGTGCGTTTTGGAGGCCAAAGTTAGGGGTTTATCAAGGTGCTTGTCTGCTACCTCAATCTCTCTGTGCCCACTATACTTCTTGGAGGACTTGACTACAAGTCCACTCACTTTCAACCATCCACACCTGTGAAATTTGTCTGAAATTCATTGTATTTCTCATGCCTCCTATTCAGGTTGGAGCACAATTCAAAGCAGATAGCCAAGACGACTAGAGAAACTCAAGAAACAGACCCCACTTGTTAACACCATAATTTGTCAATCTTATCGACATGAAAATAATAATTAATCATTGTTTAATTATAATATTATTTTTTGTCGATAGCTCCGTCGAATTCCATATAAGGATACTATTTTTTGTCCAAATAGCCTGTCGATTTTTACAAGACTTTATGAAAGATAATTATGTATCCGAAATGCCCACATGGAGTATTTTCAAATATGACAAGTGGCAATCAAAAGACAAAAGCACGGTGGTTAGAAGAAATTACTCAAACGACACTTGGCGTCGTAGAAATATTGTGTTATAAAAAGTAGTTATATGTGTTTATGGGTAGTTTTTTATGGACTTTTTCTATAAATAAATGTAATGTATACAATTTTAAAAACACAACAACACTCATCAGCATCAACCTCATTATTTTTAACTTGTCTAGAGTTAAATTTAGATTCTTGTATTTTCATTTTTTCGCGTTGTAATCGTCTTGATTTTCTTTAGCAATAAAAGTTCTCTTTTACTTCCATTGAACCTCTTGAGTTCCAAAATTTTTTCGGTAAAGTCCTGAAACAAGGTTTTGAACCTCAACACGGACGCTTGATAATCCATTTTTCCTATCAATCTCGACAAAAAACGTATTATTTGGTTAACAATTTTTGACATGCTCAGTGAGCCAACATACTAAATTGGAAGAGATAGTTAGCATACAAAGGCAAGACAAAACAGTTCAAGCAAAAATGGCCTCAGTAGAGGCCAACAGTGAGGCTAATGTAAACCAACACCTGGCAATGGGTGACCGTGAAGTGG
>JAULJZ010000009.1:6145280-6156463 GCA_032270985.1 Heliamphora pulchella | reverse complement strand
TATATCTAGTTTGCTAGTCTTTGTCCTAATTTTCGTTCTATTTCTAATATTGAGTGTGAGTCGTGTCGGTTAGCAAAATACATGCATGTGCCTTTATTACTTCAGGTCAATAAACAAGCTTCGACTCTTTTTTCTTTAGTTCATTCAGATGTTTGGGGGCTATGTCCAGTCGAGTCTGTTTCTGGATTCCGTTATTACATCATATTTGTAGATAATTATTCTCGTGAGACTTTCTTATATCTTATGCGACATAAATCTGAAGTAGCATCTATTTTTTCCTCTTTTTGTGCAAACCCAGTTCCAGACTCAGGTTAAATGTTTGCGCAGTGATAATGGTGGCGAGCATCTTTCAACCCAGCTAAAGGCTTTCATGTCTACACATAGCATTATTCATCAGACTTCTTGCCCAGCTACTCCACAGCAGAATGGTGTCGCTTAGCGCAAGAATCGCCATATTATAGAAACTGCTCGAACTCTCTTGTTTCAAATGCATATACCTAAACAACTCTGGGGACATGCCGTGTTAACTGCTTATTACTTGATCAACTGCCTCCCTCTCAGGTACTTGGTGAAAAAATTTCGATGGCCGTCCTTTCTCCCAGGAAGAGCCTTTTCTCTTTACCATTGAGAATGTTTGGGTGCCTTTATGTGTTAGCTTTATTATTATTGTCATCCGGTGTGGTTGGACACACTATATCTTATCATATGTTTTCGTTAGTAAATAAATAAACCGTTGCGTGCCCCATTAGGGTTAACGCCTTCATTCAACCTAATATTATCTGTTTAACAAGGATCAGGTTCAAAATATAAGCCAGTAATGGGGCTGATAAGGCCACTCATAGGGGTGTATCCTCCTCCACTACCAGTTGATTCTTGTGGGATTAAACAGCCTATACCACAAGTTCAACAATCTTCGAAAATCCCTCCTATGATTGACCACCAATTAGTGGCCAATAGGAAACAAATAATCGTAATTGTTTAAGATTTGTATGGTCTAGGTTTTTGAAGGATTGAATGGCCTATGTTCCGAAAACCTTACCCTCATTGGGTGGACAACGTAGGTAAACGAATTAGAACAAACAGATAAGCAACGCAAAATCTTATCAACCCATTAGAACAAACAATCATGTAGATAAACGAATCACGCAAAGGATTCAAGGACACATCAACAAAGTTGTTTGGGCACAAGAAAAGGAATACATCATTCATGTTTGTAAGCAGCATAAACACACCAAAGTATACATAGACCTCTTATTCAAAGATTATCTTATCACATCATCATCAATAAATTCCGTGTTATGTATCGGACCATCGGTGATTTAAATCTTTCAATCATTCATCTAAGCATGAAAGCTGTTGCACAACCAAACCAAGAAAAACAATGAATATTGACCTGTGAGAACAATACAAACACAAGAAGAACAAAATCATGGCCATAACAAACCTTTTTGAGATCAAAATGTGTGCTAGGATAACTTTCTATATGAGGGGAAAAGACGAAGTGATTTTTTGCTTGATCTGACTTGCGGTCAACAATTACAATGGATTCTAATCTACCAAGGTACCAAACATGCATGTGCATGATACAAAGCAAAAACAAAAACACTAAAAAAAAGGATAAGATACCTTGAAAATGTTATTAATTTAGACTAAACAAAATATAAAATGTAATCATGCTCTACAATTGTCTAAGACAATGCTCATAATCAAAAGATCATATGAAATTCTGCCACGTACTAGTAGTCAACCATATTATACCATATTGTTCTGAACAGAAATTGTGATTCTTCGCTAGTTTCTCAAGGACATGAGAGTCAAAAGGTAAACTTTAAGTTCAAAAATGATTTTTTTGCCTCTCTCTCTCTCTCTCTCTCTCTCTCTCTCTCTTCTGATCTTTCATCTTTTGTAGGGTGATAAAAAGAAGTTTCTCTAACCTAGATTACAAACTACTGAGTACCCCACACAGTAGCGGAATCAAGATTCCCACCATTGCGGGGCCAAAGGCACATGAATAACACCGAAAGACCAATTTTTACATAAAACAACATAATCAATATATAAATTAACATAATTTTTGAAAATTTGGAGGGCCATAGCCTCTGCCCAGCCCGTGGTCCGGCCCTGACCCTAAGGAAGCTTTCCCAACTCAACACTTAACTCTAAGGGTTGAAGTCAAGAGTAAATGTTCATAATTGATACATCAACAAACTTTTTCCTTTTTGGATAAGTTAAGACAACTCGAACTCGAAATTGAAAAAATAAGACGACTTTAGGATGTGGGTGATGAAAATCAGTTTCTCTGATTTAGATTTGCAAACTCTAAGGTTCAAAGTAAGATTTGAAGTCAAGGGCAAAAATTTTGAACGTGATAAATTAACGACCTTGGGTCACCTAAGTTTATGAAACCCAAAAGAATAAGATGGCATTATACCTGTGGATGGGAAGCAGACTAGTCTCTCGAAGGATTGGGCATATAAAAATCCTTTCAAAGGTGCCTTTTCTTCTGGATGGAAGCAATTAATGGGAGGATTCTCATCTCTCACCAAAGATAATCTAATGAAAAGGAAAAGAACGATAAAATCTCCCTTGGTACATTTCAAGATTCTTCGACACTTTTAGATACTCTACGAACCAAATCCACCACGTGAATTGTCCAGCAGGTGACACATGACACGCAAGTAAAATGATCCACGCGCCTCTTGAGTCAATAAGTTAGTGCCCTTCTTGCTAGCAGCCACAAGTCGGATCTGGACTTCCAATTGTTCAGAGTGCACAATCACCCAGGAACGAATACACTAGCAATCCCACGAAGGCCTAGGATGGAGGCACAACCTAGGAACCCAACTTGGGACAACCTAGAAGATAAGTGGTTTGAAGGCAAGAATCAAGAATGTCAAGCTCGTGTCTCATCTTCAGATGGTTCGCCCTCTCTTCTCAAGATTGCATGTAGAGAATACGGGAAGGTTGCATCATCTGAATACCATTAGGCTAGAATCAAGAATATCAACCCGTCTCTACACACAATCAACTATATACATTAATGAACTTTTTAGTTGATCTGGTAAAGAGAGGTCTCTTGTCACATTTTGTTTATTCCATGGTACTCTCCCATTTCCACTAAATACTGAAGAGTCTTTCTCCCTATTTTCTACCATAAAAAGATAATATGGGAAACATAAATTTAAATACGCTAGAAATAACAATTAATAATGCATCTCTTGAAGATGTTTAATTCTAAAACAGAAAAATCCTTTTAAGATCAGAGGGAGTAATTTTTTTTTTAAAAATTCCCAAACAAAAGACATCGGAGGGATAGTGAAGTCATTAGTTGTTAACAAAGTGTGAATGTTTGAAAAAGCCATTTCTACTTGGTTTCCCCCCCCCCCCCCTTTCTTTTCTTTCTTCTCTCTCTCTATTTCTTTCTTTCTTTCTTTTTTTTTTGGCATTTCAGTTGGCAATACATTCTATCCTCACCAACTACAATAAGTGTACAACTTTTTATACAGCTTACCTGGCAATCCATTCTATCTGTCATCCCCCCATGCCCAGGAATACTATCACCAAAATCCTGAAAAAATAAAGAAAAGAACTAATGCATCAACATTCGTGAGCTTCATTGCTATCTACACCACTGAATTGTATCTTAGTTATTTGAAAAATAAAAACAGTAGACCTTAATCTTGAAAGCTCTTTTAAAACCACTTGCAAAAAATCCTCCAAAAGGCGCTATTATTGATGCAAAAAGACCAAGCCACACTGCATGCCATTGAACGGGCAAAACATGGATTTCTCTCCAAGGAAACTGCAGAAAAAAATGACAAACAATAAAGCAATATTTTTCATAATGTCTATTAATGAAATGCCAAAATAAGTATACATGAAGTATAGAGAAGGAAGCTCTACATGGAAATGTATGAAAACCCCAAAAACTCCCCCGGTTATATGGAAATAGATGAGCATTTAAAAGCCAAGAATACCATGTAGACAAAAGAAATCTCCCAACAGCTTTTCACAACAGCTGAAACACCCTTGACACAGCTTCTTTTCCTTTCCCACCACATAGCACACATGGCCACCTCCCATACTTTCCTTACACAGCAAAATATTTCATGATCATTTCTAGCTCCATCCAAGCAAACCCAGAAAGGGAGAACAGACGTTCCACATCTCCATACCATATATAGATCACACTAATGTAATGTGTATAATATCCCTCCACCCCCTCGGCGGAGGGGGTGGCATGGACTAGATTTTTAAGGCAATGAAATACATTGGATTCTCCATTAGCTTGAGATATGTGTTAGAATTGGGATTTTAGTGTCCAGTGGCAAAAAAATAATAAATATAATAGAAATCTTCGTCCAAATAGAGGGAATAATGCAGGAATCATGTACAAGTGTTTCAAATGTCCTTATTCTGTATTGTGACTTGGAGTTCCATTTCTATCCTACAAAGATGAGATGCAAATCTCCTATTGTACTTTGCTTATGTTTTTATTAAAATTTTCTCACTAAATGGGAAAACGGCCCACCTTCTTCATCCAATAGTAAGCAAGTACTTATTCTACTCTACTTACTAGGAGTTGCAACAAAAATGCTTCAAAGCAATAATGACTATCAGAAATTTAAAGCATCACCTAATTCATTCAAAGACCATTTTTATTAGATAATTCCTCCCTATTATTTAAATGTCATCCAGAGTCACAAAACAGTTAAAATCAGTCAATGAAGTCAAGATTTTGTGCACCTGTTCAAACCCAATTAGTGCTCACTTACCCATTTAGGAAACCACCCTGGTAGAGTGAAGTACTCGGGTTTAAACAACGGACCAGGGTCACAATGAAGCCAACCAGTTGACAAATCCTGAATGAATTATCACCAAGGCAAGTGGAGATAAGTTTCTTCAAAGTTGGACACAAATACCTTTTTCAACAAGAATGCAATCATATTGAATCATAGAGATTACCTTCCTTGGACAAGTTAGCCACTCATAGCGACCCATGATATTTGCAAGCTGTGTAAAATAAACATCAAATACAGTATTAGACATTGCCACTCATAAACAACAGTACAACACTAAATCTGCTAAATATCAATTGACATGTAATTTAAATCTGCTAAATATCAATTGACATGTATACATTATGTGAATATGCATGTTAGTGAATTAACATTGGTGGAGAAAAACTGATGAAAAAAGTACAAGTATTAAGACTGCACAGTGTATTTGAAAAGATTCTTACATCATTAGGCTGTGACTGCTACAGTATCACCAAACTATGAGAAAAAATAAAATGATTACTTTGTTGAGACTGTATTATGCCCAAGGAAATGAGGGTGGTTATGGTAAATTTTGACCATAAGTACAGGATCTGTGGGACCAATGCAAGACACTGTATTTTTTCGAATCCAGATAGGAAAGGACATAAAAGACTAGGTTTATTAGATAGGAATGGGAAAACAATTAGAACTCACAACCGTATTATAAAAGTAGTCACAAGTGACGTATCTTCTAATGCTACTAAACAATTGGCATGTACATTTGAAACAAAGTGCTTCTCATTGCCAACTTCAAAAAAAAATACACAAACAAACAAACAAAATGCTTACCATGAATGCACAGATAATAGTTGTAACAGATGCTCCAATGAAACCCTCCCAAGTTTTCTTTGGAGATAACTTGATCAATGGGGTTCTTCCAAAGAAGAACCCAAAGAAATAAGCGGCAATATCATTGATAACAATAAGTGATGCTGGAAGAAGGAACCTGTGTTACAAACAAATGATCTTCATTTGTTCACATTCGAATATTATACTTATCACATTGGAAAAGGGAGAAAGGGAAATAAGGAAGAAAGAAACAACATAAACCCCCAATACAAAATGACATAAGAAAGCTATATGAAATACAAAGACGTCATGGTGCTTGACTAACAATTGTGTGCGACAGACAAGAAAAATGAATATCATGGTTATGCATTACGCATACTCAAACGAGACAACAAAACAGGACCATTCTTCTTGGAGAGTTTGATATACATTGTGGGTCCATTTTCTAACAATTTAAGCTTTGTGATAATTGATAACTTAACATGGTACCAGAGCTCAAGTTGGGGAAAGTCTTGGGTGCAAGCTCTCTATTTGCGTTTATTCTCCACTTGCATTCTACTTCTCTCTGCGTATGAATGTTTGCATCTATAAGTGCAAGGCAAGATTGCATATGAGGGAGGGTATTGGATAGGTTGATATGTTATTGCGCTCATTTTTTAACCGCTTAAACTTCTAAGATAATTGGTGATACTGACAACTATTATTCCCTCATGCTCAAATACTTCTAAAAAATTAAAAGTCATTTGTTTCCTTCTCTTTTTGTACCCATTTTCCTTTTTGTTTGTTTGTTTGTGTATGTGCGTGGGTGGTGGCTTTGTTAAGACTAAAAAGAGTGCACATTGCACATCACAATTGGATCACTTTGTTACCGTAACTATATAAATTTAAGAAGACAAAACAATGAGAGATCATAGCGCATAAAGAAGCCTCCGAAATGCGCTTCACATGTGGGGTGTAAAATACAAAACAACAATTGATCAACCACATAGATGGCTTGCATGTGTGAATGCTCATTACCAGAAAATTCCCTCAAAAATGTTGGCTACGGTGAAAGCGGATTGTGTGAAGACCACAATTAGAATCATGTGTGTCCACGCATATTGGCCAAATTGATACTTGTACATCTTCTTCTTTAGTGTGAGAATGAACCACATAAAACCTGAGTTCAGCAGCAAGGCATCACAAATGATACGTTAGGACTACACCATACTAAGATCAAAATAATGTATCAAGCAACAATCAAATTTCCATGCATAATGGAACGCCTATTGGATTTATGTGTTATCTTTTAAAAGATGACACTATCTACAATTGAGATACGGATCTTCAAGAGGAAGCTCGATAGTAAGTTTCCCCAACTCTATCGCAGGAGAACAAACATAATGATAAAACTCACCTGCAATATACAAGAAATAACAGGTAACCATGTGGTACTTGATAAAACTGCTCACAAGCTGATATAAGAATTTGTCAGAAGTAATAGTATTGACGAGCCTTTGGTTGAGAATGCGGCCATATACGAACAGCACAGCAGTGAAGAAAAAGTGCCTGAAAACAGGAAGTTGAAATTGAACACAAAGAGAAGTACATGACAATGACAAGCTGCCCTTTGAAAGATACTACATGTTTGATAAGCATTATACAGTTGTGACTAAAGTTCAAAGAACTGATCCCTATTTGTGCCAAGCTTAAAATTTTGGTAAGTTCACACTCATTCAAACAAGACGGCTACAGTCGTGCAAGATATGTCTGATCCACTCAGAAATTAAATAACAGCTCAATAATGAGTCATTCATTCAGGGAATGAGCTTTATTCAGGAATAAGTTTCCCAGATAAACACCAAATTTCAGTTGACAGATGAATATGATAAGAATCCGCTTTAACATACCAATTCAATAGCCTAAATCCTGGGAGGTGTCTATCTTCGTGGCCTTTCCTAAGTAGATTGAACAGCTCTCTTGCCATAAAAATTTGGATAACTACCACCATGGCCCAAATACAGAGATGACCCAAGTAGATTATGAGTACGAAGCCCCCAATCATCCAAATAGATGAATATACTCGAGTCAGCATTGATCTGTATTTATTTTGATCGTTAACGAGTAAATGACTTCCATTTTCCTTGCCAACATCTGGAAGAACCTAAAAGCCAAAAGAGAAAAACAGAAAAAGAAAAATATTAACTGAACATAAAGCCATAAGTTGCTTTCAAGATTTTATGTATTTTCTTATCCTAGTAGGTAGGAATGTGCAAACAGTCCGCCAATCTGTTCCAATCCGCCAACCCAACCCAACTTGTGCAGTTTATGTGAATGAGTGAGTGAGTGAGTGAGTGAGTGAGTGAGTGAGGTTGGGTTGGGTTGGGTTGGGTGGATTGAGTAAAAATAATAAGAAAGGTGGATTGATTGAATGTTCTATTTCTTCAATCCACCATCAACTCAACCCAATCCGCCTATAATATATATTAGTTACCATGTTTCTACATACGACGAATCTCAACTTCATATACATATTTACATATAAATAAATTTCTTTTATAAGAAACAAATTAGAATTGTGAATATTTTTTTCCAATAAGTATGCAATAGAAATATTATTGTTAGAGATATTTAACTATGATTTTATTATCATTATTGATAACTACTATTATTTTTAGTTGGTTTTTCACTTGACATGTTAAATATGATTTTTTTTTTTAAATTACAATAGGTTTTCTATTTTTTAAAAACAAATTTTAAAAAAATAATCTCAAAGTTTTGCAACATTTCAAACTGCTAAACTGCCTAAACCGCTGGTGCTACCAAAAAATATCACCCAATCCGCTGGTTTTGGTGGTCAGTGGGCTAGCGATAGATTGAAAAAAACGATCACCTGCCAAAGATTAATTGGTTAAAAAAAAATTGCCCACCTTCCCCAACCCAATTTGCACACACTCTACCAGTAGGTAACCAAAAGAAGTTTCTTAATGAGCATTTCCAGCTGTCTTGTTCACAAAACAATACTGCTGGCTTCACAAGGTCTCAACCTCAACAACGAGAAAGATATTAGTTTTCCTCAAGCAATTATGTCAAGTGTTGCAAGGATAATCAATATAAGAGCTAATGTATATTTGCAACAAACAAGGACAACTACAGTTCTCTATATTATATTGTTACAAATAAATAAATGGTAAAATATAAGCTACCAACCTCATTTGAGCGTCTACGGTGCCGAAGTCGTCCCGTAGGAGTTGCTGGCGCACTGCCATGATCCTTCTTCATGGCTCTTTGATTTACCTTTTACTTAGTTAACAAGCAATAAAAGCATAAATATGTTTATACTCGGAGCCCCTGAAACATCAGGACAAACAAGGAAAAACATAAGGAAGGCAAATTATACTCGGAGCCCCTCGAGCAGTACGATCAAGTGTTACAAGGATGATCATGTAGAGGTGTTGATAATGCAAAGTTGTCAACAAAAATCACAAATTCACCATCAACAGCGTTGAAGGAATTGTCTCTGTTAAGGAAGGCAACTTTACATGGCAAGAAGCAAAAGGCAAAGACTGTAAATTCAAGCAAAACAATGGTAACCACAAGCAAACGTGACTATGTGAGTAAATACAATTAGACAAAACGAGTTTTGTTAGGATTTTATATGTAAAGCGAAGTCCCACATTGTCTGGACCATATCAGCGCCATTGTTGCATTAACTTGTCTCATGACGGATGACTAATTAACATCCACTTACTTTGTTCTACTTGGTGCCACCTCATTATTATTGAGATAAGCTATTCATTATAATATTCTATATTGCACTAAAATACATATTCCATTAAAATGCAATAATTCCTCAAGCATAACATTTCTAATCAAGACAAAAACTACAACCTGTTAAATTAAACAAGAGAAATTAATTGATTAGAACTTGTTCGGAATTGCAAGATACAGATTAAAGAGTAATCACTGTAAAATTTGAGCAATCGAGCTCTCCAACTCAAAATAAATGAAGGCTCGTTAAGTTCTAGGGGGAAGTGGACACAAGTAAAAAGTTGAACTACTGAAAATTGCTTAATTTAATGCGTAGAAAGATTAAGGAAGTCACGCAAGAGTGCCGTGAATTTAATTATGGAGGAATCGAACATGAGTCTCGCTCTATGACATCAGAAGGTCAAAAAAAAGGCACTAAGCCTTTTCCGTCATTAGTGCAATCTAATTCGCTAGACCCTACATAAGTCAATATCTTAACGTGATTTCTTGAGTTCAGTTGATTGTTGGCGCAGTAACTCTATATCGAGAGCTAGATACTTACCTTATATTATGATGATATAGGAAAAAGCTTTTTTTTCATAGAGACAGAGGTAAGCAAAGGGAGAGAATAGAAGACCAAAGTAGCTAGAAAAAACACGAGAAGGCATGACCAATAACAAAAGCGGTACTCTGCACAAGGATATATTAATAACACTTAATCACGAAAGAAGCGACCAACCACAAATCCTAATTGGGTGAGGGACCGGATGAGGGAACTCTTTGAAAGCATGAATTCAATCAATATGAGGACAAGAATACCTCTCCATCCTCTTTCAAAATCCATTTTGACCTTTTGACTCAACTCTACTCTAGCAGGCACTGGACTCACTGTAGTAGTCTGTCCAGCTACTCTTGTTGTCCTCCCCATTTATGATGGTAAATTGTGGTCAAAACACATGAAAAGTATATCACAATATTTCAATGAAACTTTCCCTCAGGTGCTTGCATCAAATCTAAGCACTGAAAAGAGCATCAATGCAGAACTGTAAATCTCTTTTAAAAAATCATATTAACTAGATTTAATTAGTTAACTTTAAAGACAATTATTTTGCAACACACTGATCAAATTTGCCCTGTTTGGGCTAAATGCCATGAATTTGCTTATTTTTGTATTTTCTGAACTTTTTTAAACTTTTGACTAATTTTTTTTACTTTTCCAAATCGTCTCAATAAGATAATCAAAAAGTAAAAAATTTTGATTAAAATATGAAAAAAATATACTAAAGACGAAAATAAACAACATAAAATTTGGCATATTGGCTTTTTTTTGCTTATTTTTGTCTTTTCTAATTTTTTTTTATATTTTAATCAAATATTTTTACTTTTCTAGCTCATCTCAATGAGAGGAGTCTAAAAAGTATAATGGTTTGACTAAATGATGAAAAAAGTTCACTAAAGACGAAAAATCTACAATGTTAAATAAGCAAATAAGCAACATTATGCCATTCAGGTCATATCAGATTCTGGAAATTCAAGCAATTAGCCAGTTTAGTTCACGCTTATGGAAGCCACAATTCACAGTCTGCAATATTAATTCCTACAGAAGGTAGCAAAAACACCTAAAATGGACAATCGCAGTGCTATAAAAATGAGCTAACTCAATCACTACAAATCTTACAGCATGCATGGTGATCCTTAACCATTCTGGCATCTACTTCCATGTGCCTAACAACCCAATGTACTTCTCCACAAGTAGGTATGCATATATAAATAATTTATTATCCCAAAATGGTAAAGCATAAAGTGCCCACATGGGTAGATTAGTCAGCCCTGTGAGGACGAGTG
>JAULJZ010000009.1:6122424-6132652 GCA_032270985.1 Heliamphora pulchella | reverse complement strand
ATAGCCAATAAATATTGTATAAACTCATCGATGGTAAAAGAGCATAGGGGCTTAAGTGAAAGGCCCATCGATATTTTTAATTCTTTGTTGATATTTGTATTAATTGACTATTTCTCTCATCGTCTCTCATCGAAATCGAAGGAGCCATTATTGGTGTTAGACAGGTGTCACAAAACACAACATCTGCAAAGGGACAGATGTCAACCTCTACAAAGAAGGTGTCAGGACTGAAGGCATTTGTTTTCAAAGACCAGCAGTTACTGGGTCGTTGTAACATATCATAACTACCCACTAACAGAGTGGATCCACAATCAGCGAGAAATAGCCCATGATGAAGACAGTTATGAAAGGCAGTTATGGGTGGTTATCATATTAATCTATAAAAGGCCAAGAATTGGCACTTTGAAAGGACTCTTACACACATCGGCAAACATGCCTATCTTTTTATTTTTATTTTATCTTCAGTTCTTTGTAATTTTCTTAGCAATTTTCTTTTGATAGCTAATAGGAGTAGTTTGTAACTTAGTCTGTAATCCCAGTGCTCAGTTGTAATCCTATCGAAGTAATAAAAATTCCTTTATTATTTTCATTTTCATCCATTGTTATTTTTTTGGCAAAGTCTTGAAACACAACAAAATGATCTTGCACGCAATCGCTTGATCGTCTCGAAGCAATTTTTCATTTCGAAGGAAGATTAGATTTTCTTTGGTTAACACACCATAACGCCATTAGTGAACGGTGTCGATCGCCAAAACCGATATCTGAATTGTTCGAACAAGAGTCCTGAAGTTGAACAAAAAACTGCGGCGCCAAGTAAGCAACACACTGTCCGTTGATGCATACTGTCATGCACGACTTTACTGGTGGAGTGATCCCAACGGTAATAATTCATGAGTGGTTGGACTTGTTTGGTTTACTTGTTTTTATTTTATTATTTGTTTTGCTTTGCATTTTTATTAGTTAATCAAAATAGAATAAAAAAAGATATTAGGAGTTTAATAAAATTTTATAAAAATCAAATTTTAAATTAAAAGCTCGAGTATATAAAAAAAATAAAAATAAGATTTTTATACAAATAAAAGAGTGAAAAATTTAAGAATTTACTGAAACAAGTATTTTTGCATAAAAGTGTAGATTTTGATAAAATGTTTTAAACTAAAAAAAATGATAATCTTTATAAAACAAAACTATTATTTTATATAAGCCTGGTTGTATCTTTAAGATTTTGATTAGAATTATAACTAAAATAAATGAATAAACACTACTTAATGGAAAAACTAAAAGTCATCTATTACTCTAATTCTTGAACAAATTACGATAATATCATATTTTTAGAAAGCATGATAAAACCTAGGTTATTTTGTTAAATTCTAGAATAACAAACGTTATAAATATTCACCTATTAATTTTGATACTATATCTTTAAAATAATAATATCTAATATAGTAAATTTACACTTTTAAAAACATAAGAAATCTAGATTATTAAAATAAAATTTATATATTGTTTTGATGATAAGATTATTAATATTAAAGAATAGTGTAACATGATATTAATAATAACTAAAGATATCATATTACAAAAAGAAAATACACAAGACTACGTACTAATATTTGAAAATGAAACTAAAGCATTGCTCATCATATGTTATTGGTTAGATTTGAATGTTTCAAGGCAAGTTGATTGAATAAGTTCGGCTAGAATAGGTGAGTCTCTGATATCTGAACTAGTTTTTATTTCACGTGGATGCCTGATATGTTATCTTGTTAAAGAATAAAAAAAATAATGAAAATGAAAACGAATGATGAAAATGAATTGTGAAAATAAAGATGAATTGTGAAAATAAAAATGAATGAAAATGGTGCATGAATGAATAATGGGTTAAACGGCGTCCTGACCGCTGGAGGACGATAAGCGTACCAGCGAGGCAAGACAATGAGGGTGGGGGCCCCGGTCAGGTGGCTATAAGGAATGATCATGAATAATGTACATCTATTTCAAAGTTGAGATGACTTCAAATGAGTTTGCTAAAAAGAAAAAAAAATTCAGTCGGCAAAATATCAGAATAAGGAACGAAAAAAAAAAAATAAAGAGACCTTTGGTGGGTTTTAACTCACTAGCTGGTCACAGACGCTATATAAGAAAATGGGTCGTGACAGACCTCCCTTGAGATTTTTGACAAAAATAAATACATCCCCTGTAATTTCTGAAACGACACTAACCTCTCATCTGATTTAATTTTTGCATTATTTTAGTCCAATCGTCAAATTCCCGTTACTACTTAACGGAAACCTACCAAAACCACATCCAAAATCACCCCCAAAAACCACCACCGCCATCCAAATATTACCACCAAAATCACCAGTCATCCACCACTACCTCCAAAAACCACCACCGCCAATTGTCCACCACAACCGTCGCCCAAAAAAACCCACCAAAACCAACCCCAAAACCACTCCCGAAAACCACCATAGCCAGTCGTCCACCACCGCCACCCAAAACCCACCGAAAACCACTGCTGCCCAAAAATACTACCAAAAACCACCGAGCCACCGCGAACCACCACCCAAGAACCCAGATCTGGCGGTCCCCACCCAATGATCACCGTCACGGGACCCGTCGTCCCCACCTTCCTCACTCGCAACCTCTTCTTCATCTCCGACGAAACCAAATCTGGTGGGTTAAACCAAAGCTGGTTCTAATTTTGTCGAAAACAATGATTCAAAAGAGACTTTGATAGAGCCACAAATGAAGATCTAGTCATCATGTTTGAACCCATAATTTCTTTAATAAGAGCCATCTTTTATTACTCTCTTTCTTTATCTTTTCACTACGTTTTTTCTCTGAGTATGCGAAAAGTGGGTGGGGACCACCAAATCTGAGTTCTTGGGTGGTGGTTTGGGCGACAGTTGTGGTGGACGACTGGTGGTGGTGGTTTTTGGAGGTGGTGGTGGATGACTGGCGATTTTGGTGATAATTTTTTGGTGGCGGTGGTGGTTTTCGGGGGTGATTTTGGTAGATTTTCGTTAAGTAGTAACGAAAATTTGATGATTGACCTAATTTGATGCAAAAATTAAATCAGATGGAGGTTAGTGTCGTTTTAGAAACCATATGAGGTGTATCTATTTTTGTTAAAAATCTCAGAAGAGGTCAGTGTAATTTATCCTAAAACTTAACGTATAAAAGTTGTATTTGGTATTACTGAAACTAATAGTTTATAGATTATAACTTGTAGTAAAAGTTATGACTGTTTGATAAAAATTATAACTTGTAATTGAAATAGAAAAAAAAATAATTATAAATTGTAGCAGAAGTTATGAGTATTTTAAAAAATTTGTCACTTGTAACTTATAAATAAAATTAGTAATAGAAAGTTAAAAGCTACTAACAGTAACTTTGAAAAATACCCCCAAATATTAATGAGTTTAGGTGGAAATATTAAACTATACAACAAAATATATGGCATCAATCAAACATTCGATTGTGGAATTGGATGAGAAAAGGAAAGAATTATAAATTCGTTATTAAATAGGGAAAAAATAAAAAGAAATGAACGGATATCTTTTTTAAGAAATACTTTTTGAATTTTTTTAAAATAGTGAGATTTGATAATTAAAAAAAGTTAAAATTTACCATAACAAAATTAATCATTGAAATAAGCTCAAAGGCACAAAGTAAACAAATTATAAGATTAAATTGATAAATTATACTATTGAAGGGGGATGAACCGAAATCCAGGCTAGTTGGGCCTTATCAAGGCCAAAGGAAAAAGAACCCAACAAGGATGAAGTGGGATGGGCCGAAATTCAAACCCGGTGGGCCTCTTCAAGGCCTAAAAGAGAGAAGCCCAATGAAAATAGGTTGGCTCATACAGGGGGACGGTCTAAGGCTGAACTGACCAACGACGAATATGCGCTCGGGCACTGATGTTGTGTTAAACGCGATATGATCGAGAAAGTACAGTATTAAATGTGATGTGTTCGTGATGGAATAATATTAAATGTGATTAAATCGAACGTTTTTCACCCATCGAGTTCGTTGAAGTCTCGGGAGAAGCATTTATTACTAGGATCTTGGCTTAAAGACCGGGTTGAGATGTGACCATTAATGACGATGTGACTACAACTGGTCTGTCGCCACCGCTCATATAGAGGCAGAAGCGGCAGAGCCGTTTTACAGGGTGCCTGTCAGACAAAATCATCATGAGAATTGAAAAGAAAAAAAAATCATTCTCCACTCTAAAAGAAAAAAGAGGACTCAAAAGGCCAAAGGTAATGCACAATCTGATTCTATTAGCCAAAATTATGTCAGTTTGCTTTTTACTAATTTTTCCTCTCTTAAGAATTCTCTAACTTCATCACTAGAGTAGCCTTTAGCAAGTCACGGCCGGTTAACTCCTGTTTGTTTATTTTTATCGGTGCTAATTTATTGATGAGTATGATCGGATTGGGTTTAACACAACAAATAAGTATTATTTACGGGCACACTGTACAACTATATATTTTTTATTTGGACTAAATAAATAAGAAAGAAAAGAATTAACTATTTTTTATTATCTAAAATAAGACTGAAAGACAACTTAGTATTTTCTTTCTTTTTTTCTCTTATAATGTGACTAATCTTTTTTTTGGTTGCATTTGCTTGTCAAAAAAATCATACTAAAAAGTGATTCATAAAAAAAAAGTAAAGGAACGCAAATAAAAAACATAAAAAAATTAATTTATGTTATTTCTTTTATTTAGAGGAAAGTTAGTAAAAAAAAAACTAGTTTTAATTTGTTTCTTGAGGTATAATCCCATCCTTTTATAAAATTTGTTTTGTAGGAAAATATTTCTCATAAAAAATTATTATTATGAATCTCATATTTTTTTCTACATCTAAACACACATTAAAAATAAAATAATAACTTTTTTTTTTGCTTTTGTTACCTTCCCCAACTGTCAAAACTCGGCAGCAACAAAACTCCTATTAGTAGCTTTTTTTTAATATTAATTTTAATTATAAATTATAATTTTTTTAAATATTTATAATTTTTATTATAAATTATAATTAATATTTTTTTTTATTTTAATTATAAATTACGATCTTTATCACGAACTCTTAATTTTTTCCAAAGACTACAATACCCCCCTTACATCACCAATGCTGCTGGCCTCCTTCTATTCCTAGTCCCTGTAAAATCCCATACGCGCATAAAATGGCAGCGCTGCACTCCTCCCTATTAAGGTACCCTCTCTCTCTCTCTCTCTCTCTCTCTCTATCCACCCACATGTGTTCATACACACCCATACAACTCCTGTGTCTTGATTTTTCAATTGGGTTCTTCACTGTATCACAAAAAGAGAAGAAAATGAAAATTGGGTTTTATTCTTCGAAACAGGATTTCCGGAAATCTACGAGCTTTGGGTGTGACAATCACAGCATCCAGAGCAGGACAGTCCGTCCTCCAAGCTCAGCGGCTCTTTCATCTTCCTGTACAACCTAGCAGGTATATATTTTATTCCAAAACCAATTGTCCCAAATCCCATCTTTACTTGATTGTCCAAAATCAATTACACATAGATTGCCCTAAATTGCCAACTTCACAGTGTGCCATCTCTCTCCAGGCGAAACCCAATTCACCACACTTGTATGTGAAGAGGCAACTTCAATTCTCTTATAATCCTACCCTATATCTATTAAATAAGGGATTTTCCATGTATCTATAAATCACTTGGGCACCTTACTCTCTGCTTGTAAGTCGTTTTCAAGGGTGAATTCTACCCGAAGGTTTGTAACATTTGATCTTGGAGCTGCCGCCATGTCAAGTATGGGATTGAACGCAACCTATTCGAATATGAGATCAAATAGGTTGTTGCTTGGTAGCCAAAGTCAGGGGGACCTATAGGTTAGATTAAGACAACTGGTTAAAGTTGTCAAATACTGATAGGTGAATGAAGCTGCCATAAGAACAAGGGCTAGCATCGGGTCAATGTCGATAGAGTGGGGCTGCAGGAAGTCGGCTGCTGAGTGTGGTGGGATGTTACTATCATGTCCTACATCAATTAAATAAGTGACTTTCCGTTGGGCACCCTCCCCTTGAAAGCTGGTTTTTAAGGTTGAGTTCTATCCAAGGATTTGTAACAAATGGAGGAGTGACTACCTTCATGGTAAATTCTATTGTTTACCCATTTGGATAGGCATATACTCAATTGAGATTTGAGAGCACTGCTATATCCAGGTACACAAAGAGAATGATAAAACCATACATTAGGAGTTTCATCCCATATGCAACAAATTCTGCCAAACAAATTCAGTGTGATTGCTTACCAACATAAATAGCCTTTTATTTTCCATTTGTATGCTTTTCTTTAGTTTAAACACTTTCGAAACAATTGTATGCGTATGTATTTTCAGATGATTATGCTTTTCAACAGATCCATCTCTTGTGTTAGTGCTACAAACAATGAAGAGGCATCTGCAAGAGCAGCTGCAGCCACTGCTGACACTGGAGCTCCCACCATGTAATTATGTTTTTTGGGTGCTCGTTTTGATTTGACAATTTTTTGTTGTTGTTGTTGTTGCTGCACTATAATCATGTTAGATATGTTTGAATTCGAAATAATGGATTTGAGCTCTGAAAATTTATAAATCTTTGATGAAGTTGTCTGTAACCTTATGAATATAGGGAATGAATTTTGAAATGAGATAAAATTAGATTATTTTTCTTATCAAACCTTAAATTCTGAAAGAGTTATCATACAATTTTTGGAGGTAAATCACCTAAGATTCACAATGACTTGCAAAATGACAAGATTAGGAGAAAGTTTCTTGCTACAGCCCAAATTTATGCTTGGAAGGGGGGAAACATACACACACACAGGAGTTTTTTGCTTGGAGGTGCTAATCAATTCCCAACGTCAAGAGAGCATTTAGGCACAAGAAATTAAGTGATTATTTTGCAAGAAAACTCGAAAATAAATTGTTTCAGACAATTTTGATAAAAATACATGCCTCTGTCAGTTGTTATACCAAAGATGAATAATATCTAATTATTCCAGCAAGCAGCTTAAAACATGTTCTTAGTCTATTTTGGACATATATGTGAAGTGACGAATGCATACCTAGACTGATCTTTGTCAAAACTTTGGTTTTATGGCTAAGACTTCATCTTTCGCAGGATGTGCATTATTTGACTTCACCTAAAGTTCTAATTCTGCAGCTAGATTGAAGATCTTTGTCTTGTTTATGTTATCTTTTCTCTGTTCTAGATTTGACAAGATCATTTCTAAAGAGATCCCTTCCACTATAGTTTATGAGGATGAAAAGGTCTTGGCATTTCGGGATATCAACCCACAAGCTCCTGTTCATGTTTTAGTAATTCCGAAGCTAAGGGATGGATTAACACAGCTTGGCAAGGTGATTTTCCTTCTATTTTCGGCTTTCACCTGTTTAGCTAATCTGATAATCAAAGGGATTCTCAGCTCACTTTTGCATGCCTTATAGGGTCTCCATTAATGAAATAATTATTTTATTCATATGCATCTTGGGGACAAGTTGAGCCTTCATTTTCTATTTGTTTAAATTTTGTCACTTGCTCAAATAATACTTAGTTGGAACTTGGACTGGCCTAGGCTTCACGTTAAACATTGAAGGCTTAGTTGCAAATTTAGGATAACCTGTGTCTGTACTTTACACAACTTCCATTACTGGGCCACTGAAATGCTGATAGATGAGTTTTTATATCCAATGACCTTTTAAAGCAGTTTCAAATAGTGCTCTCTGTCTCTCTTGATTGTTATCTTGTTTCCATGGAATTCATTTCCAGACGTAACCATTTTGAGTAATGATGGAGAACGAACTATATAGACTCGTCTAGATGTGAAATCCCTGATTGGCATTTTTTTGTTCATCACGATATTAACTGTTCCACTTGTTAAATTGAGATCATGGCAGTTGAACTATAAGGATAGATGATGTAAGAACAATACTGGATTCAAGAAAGAGAGAGTAAGTCATTTTCATCTATTTCATCTAAAGATGCACTATTCCCCTCTACATTAGTTTTCATCTATTATCTAAAGAAGCACTATTCCCTCTACGTTACTCTTTCTTTAATTAAAGGCCATTTCCTCTACCTTACTCTTTCTTTAATTAAAGGTCACATTTTTCATGTGATCTACATCATTCAACGATAAATAGTGCCTTGCAAGTAAAGGGGAAAAAAAAAACTCTCATTAGTATGGTATGGGAGAGTATATCGTCATTAGCAAAAATCTTTGACAAAAATGTCGAAACTGCATCCATACAATTGGAGACTTGCATGATTAAACTTTATGTTGCCTGGAATAAGTACGAGTGTTAGGTGCACTATGTGTCTAAGTATCGGGTTATTATAATTCTTGTGTCCTTGACACTTGGGACATTGGAGACAAAATATTCATATTTTTCAATATATTTCTTTTATTTTCTATGATATATGGTATTTATAAGTTTTCATAGAGCATTCATGTATAAGAAGTGAGTTTATGCATAATTCTATAATAAACTTGAATTACTAAATATACTTCATAGGTGAATCTCTAACTAAAATTGTTGGACTAATATCTTATATCATTGTCTAAGTGTCAAATATCGGACACATGTGTTTTATACATTTAGAAGATTTTATGTAACTTAGATTGAACTCATAGTTTGATACATTCGCATTCGTGTTCGCATTCGCATCGGCAAAAAGTAACATTCTTTTCTCAATCATGTGGTACGAACGAATCGTAATCCCCATTAAAGTTAGGAACCTCCAACTTAACACCTATGTCTACTTCAGGCAGTCGTGGATTCTCTGTCATGCTTGGTTTGCAAAAGATTGTAGCGGTCGAGCACTTGAAGTTCCACTAGTGGTAGCCTTTTGCTTTCCTCGATCTCTGAAAAGGGTAGCTCTCAATTTTTCTAACATGGCTTGCATCCGTGCCATATCTTCAGCCATCTACTTTTGAGCGCTTTGCATTTCTTGAAATTGTTGATCTAGAACCTCAACTCTAGTGTTTAGCTCAGCATTGTTAGCCATAATTGTTAACCATGGTTATGGCTAGGTAATGGGGTATAAAGTGGGGTTTTTTTTTTTCAGAATAGTTGATATAGGGCAACAGGCTATATCAAGGTTGGTTTAAAAGTGTGGGTTGGGTTAATGGGCTTGCTGTTGTTATTTGGGATGGTTTAACAACAAAAAAAGAAGTAATGGGCTGGATCAGGACTGTGATGAGCTTGATCAAAGCTATGGCAAATTGTAGGACTAAAGAAGGCTGGGTTGGGTTAAGATCTCGGGTCGGGTTATGTGACTAGTGGCCCTTCTTTAGTCGTTGCAAGAGAAGGGGGAGTCCCTAGGGTTTCCCTTTGGCAGCGCACAGAGAGAAAGGTGCCAAAAGTGGCGCTGAGGATGAGGAGAGAAATCGACGAGGAAGACGACGAAAAAGGCTGAAGGGATAAAGGTCGATGAGGAAAGTGAGGGCACGAGAAGTCGGCAGCAGAGGTGACAACAACTGGTGGTGGCGTCGGCGCTAGGTAGGGTTGCAGGTGTTAAGGTTTTTGAGGGTCGACAAAGGTCTAGGGTTTCGGTGAGTGAGGTTTAGGGCATAGTTTTAAAAAGCGACCGTTACTGTTACGTAATGGTTTCGGTGACCTTCGTTACCCGTTACGACCGATTTTTCGGTGAAATAAATTCACAAGTGTAACGGCCGTTACACTACCGTTACGGTCGAAACGAACCGAAACGGCACCGCTACGACCATTACGGAACTGCTACGGGCGTTCGGCTTGTGTAATAGGATTTTAAATTGTGAATTTTCTGATTTCGTTTTTTCATTAGCAGATTCCACGTTTTTTATTATTTTCAATCTAAAATTATTCATAGTAGTTCGACAAGTCAAATACTACTTGGGCATTGTGGGATTTGCCTCAAATCTTTTCAATTTCACAACAATCGGCTAATTTTGCTCTTCGTTGTTAACTTTCGACTATTTAACATGTTCATTCTTCTTCCAGTTTTGGTGAGTTTTTTAAGATTAAATATTTGCTAAAAGCTAAATAACCTGTTTGATTCAAGATTCATATTTCTTGAAGATCTACTATCTATGAATTCAAATTTTTGTGATGTTGTAGGTAGAAAATATGATATTCTAGTTTCTTGTTTTTTAAAAAAATATTCAAGATCCAGGCTTGTTTAGAACCCCCGTCCAAAAAAATTAGATCT
>JAULJZ010000009.1:6097406-6116013 GCA_032270985.1 Heliamphora pulchella | reverse complement strand
GCTAGCGGCTGATGGTAACTCTCCTTTCTCTCTCTTTTTCTTTCTTTCTACTTTTCCTTCTCACTTGTGCCGAAAACCTCTCAAAGTCCTCCAATTTATACTTGTCTCAGCCCCAATCGAACAATGAATCTACAAATTAAGGGGGTTGATTTGTCGATTCAATGAATGGGGGGTTGATTCGTCAATTCAGTGAATGAGGGGTTGATTCGTTGATTCGTCGATTCAATGAATGAGGGGTTGATTCGTCGATTCAATGAATAAGAGGTTGATTCATCGATTCAATGAATAGGGGGTTGATTCGTCGATTCAATGAATGAGGGGTTGATTCGTCGATTCAATGAATGAGGGGATATCAATCCCCCTTTACCCGTCGGTTGCAATCCAAGCCCCATTCAAATAACAGTAATTTATTTAATTTTATTTATTTAATTTTATTTTTATTTTTATATTTTTCGGTTTGTTACAGTTACAGACAAACATAAACCTACCAAAAATATTCTCTTTAGGCCATGTATGAGTCAAGGATTAAACTCATAGGACAATACGCGTATTCAGGTTGTTAGTATTAGAATTATTATGAATTAGAGTAATAGTGTAATTTATTATAGAACGAATTATGTTTGATTGGAAGAAGGACATTAAAAATAGTCCGTTATTTGGTTTAACATTATGCAAATGAGATTAAAATAGTCCGGAACCTTCCCCCTTTTCTCTCTCCCCCTTCAAGCGACCACCGCACAACTACACTGCGCAACCACACGACCATCTCACAACTGCACAACCCTCCCTTTCTCACTTTCTCGGTGATGGTGGCATAGATCTCTCTATCAAATCGGTTAGGGTTGGTCTGTCACTTGCTCCTCTTCTCTCTCTCTCTCTCTCTCTCTCTCTAGGTTCGAGCTCTAGATGGCGTTTTTTTCCTCTTTTTTCTATGTTTAGTGATTTTTTATAAAAAAAATGAATTATGGTGGTGGTGGTGGTGGTGGTGGTGAAAATTGAGATGGGGTGTTTGTGATAATACTCGAATTGTGGGGTAGTGATGGTTGAGTAGGGAGGGAGGAAGCAGTGAGGGACTTGAGGGATGGAGATTTGGGTGAGGGTGGTGGCTGGCACGGCTTCGGGTGAGGGAAGGATCACGGGGATGGGTTGTGGGAGGGCAGAGAAGGGAGAGGATGATATTCATGTGGCAGAGAAGGGAGGGGAGTGTTGGTGGTGAGTTAGTTGTTGGGACTTGGGAGGGTTCGTGGTGGTGTGAAGGTGGTGAAGCGGTAATGGGTGGTGGTGGTCGTGCAGAGAGGGAAGCGAGTGATGGTGGTGGTGGGGCTGTGGAGGTGATGTGGTAGTGTGGTGGTGGTGAGTGTTGTGGAAGTGGTAGTGGAGATGGTGGGGTCGTGGGAGTGGTGGTGGTGGTGGAGCTGTAGAGGTTATGGTTGGGTGGGTATTTGGGGTTTGAAGTTGGGTTTGAATTTGGGTGAGTTTGTAGTCGGGTTTGGATTTGAATGATTGGAATTGAATTTATATTACAAGTCGCACGTGTTTTCATGTGGCGCCACATGGCTACTTACGTGGCACCACGTGGCAATTTCTGTCAAATTTGAAACGGAAGTTAGAATTTGGTAACCTTGGAAAAATTATATAATCTAAGGATTAAATTGAGAATTGTTTTTCTTGAAGGACCAAAAATGGAAATCATTAAGTAGTGTAACTGCAATTTACCATATATATTTATGGGTACATGCACATAGATATATATAGTGTAGATAGCCGCAAAGACTTCGTATTCTATTATATTCTTTACAAGCAGTCTACCGCTCTCTCCCTTCAACTTCTTCTCTTTCCTCTCATATCTCAATAACCATAATCACCTCTCTCTCTCTCCCATGGAACCGCCATCGTCAATGATTATCGGCAATCACCATCGTTCATGAAAATTGCCAAAAATAGGATTCATCTTAGCAATCATTGAGATGAAGAAAGAAGGAATAGGTCGCAGTTAAGGGTCAAGAACGGATTAGTTGAGGGTGGTGGTTGAATGATGTTAATTAGTCAAGATGGTGGTAGACAATGATTATTGGTGCCTTTGCTTTTCCTGCTTTTGTTGATACCGATTTGTTAGTGGTGGTTTTGATCATTTAGGAAATCTGTGTTTCTATATTCTATTCATATTCATTTATGAATGAGAATTGGGGTTTCAGGTTGGTGAGTGGTGGTGGGATGAAGCTGAGTTGGGAGAGAAATAGAGAGGAGCGAGAAAGAAAGTAGTTTGAGAGACAAAAATGTTCAAATGGAAGTAGTTCTGCCCGCAGTTAGATGTCTCAGTCGACTAACTGGGCAGCGCAAAACAATGGGTTTGGGGTTGTTTGGTTCTGGGACAGAAAAGGGCACTTCGGCATTTATAGACTAAAAAATGTTGAGATAAGCTATTTTCTTAGTACTTCTAGCATTGTCTTTCCGAAGAGGGGGCGGTAGTATATCATCAGAAAAAGTCATGGGGTAGTGCAAATTTAGATCAAGTGGTACCTTTAATTGCCAGAAACCATAGGGTATGTAATTATCCCATAACTCAAAATTAGTCTTCACACATCAGAGTTCAACATAATGTTATCAGAGATGGTGGTAAATTGAGGCATTGAAAATTCTAGGTGTATTTGCAAACTTCTAAGAAGTATAGCAATGTTGCTGTTCCAAAACCCAGAAAATCACCTTTCTAGCAGTTAAAATCCTAAACTGACAAGCTTTCCATAACTTCAGGCCTAAAATCAACAGTAGGTAGTATATGATTATATGATCACTAACATCCTACATCCATTGGGTATAAAATCGTTTAGTATTTGAGCTCATGGGGAAGGTTGTTCATGTACTTCACCTATTTAGAATGACGTGCATGTCACAGTATAATGTAGTAATGAAATATGTAAAAGCAATTGATTCAAACAACAGCTAAACAACTCCAAAATCTTTCTATGCTTCAATTCACTTTGGGAATATAATGATCCGGTCCGCCCAGTACAATATTGTTCGCTTTACCCGCCACGCAAAATGCACACACCTATACACACACGCCCATGTGGCTAGCGCACAGTTTTGTTCTTTCCAAGTTTCCCTAAAAACTGTTTTATACTAGAAAGTTTTAAGTCATTACTTATATGGCACTAAACATTATTCTTTCTAGCCGATGTATAATTGGGGAGTCACATTCTACCACGCTTAAGGTGACTCGATTGGTCCTCCAATTGGCAATGTAGAACAATAGGTTATAGGTGATGTATCACCAAAGAAATAAAATAAAATAAAAAACAATAGGTTACAAACGAATGCAAAACAGTCCATAGGCAGACAAATAGTACACTACCTCAAGACCTCTAACCCCTTTGAGACCCCCTCCTCTCTGTGGCACCTCTACTCTAACTACAGTGCTACGGAGCCCTCTACAGGATTAGAGTTTTCTTTGATGCAAAATTTGTAACGACTTGTTCACACCCAGTACAATATTGTACGCTTTGCCCGCCATAGGAACCGTGCGTACCCATACATGCATGTCCATATATCTGTTATATGAGCTCTTTTAAATGTTTTAAAGTATCCATGTTGGACACTCGACACTTGGATGAGAGTATGGAATATATGTTTGACATTTTTAATTAGATATTCAACTGAAAACTATATTTAGTAGTTCGAGTTTACTATAAAACTGTGTATAAACTCTCATATTATGCATAAAATGCTTAATTGAACCTTGAAAATACCATTTATTCTATTAAATAAAATAAATATATAAGAAATATGAATATTTTGTGCTGTCCCAATGTTCTTAATATAAGATAAATCTGGCATTTACCTGCCCTTGAGTCCACGTAACATAAACCCACAAGGCCAACACACGACATTGTTACTTGGAAAAAGACCTCGTACTAGGAAGGTTCTACGTCTTTACTTACATGGCATTAGATATTTCATTTCTTATCTGATGAGGTATTAGGGTGTTACATTCTACCCATTAAATTTACAACATTCTCATCGCATTACCCAAGTTGGGAAAGTTGCTCTCCCAACTGGCAATGTGGGATAGAAAGTTAATAGTAATCACAAAGCACTACATAAGTACCAGGTAACCTATCCTAAGAATTTTACCCATCTCTGGAACTTCAGCTCTTCTAATCACACCACCACAAAACCCTTCATGAGTGCCATGGTAGTATGGCTAGAGGAGTAGAGAGAACCTGCGATTTCCATACAATCTTATGGGTTGTTTTGTGGTTACTTATAACTTGCTATCCACATTGGTCGACTCCCTAAAATTAAGACCATAGGGCACAATGATCATAGTGAGTAAATAAATGTGGGGAAAAATGTAATAATCGTTCCCACTTGGTTGTGGATCACAAGTTCGATAAGTATGTAATGAAATACCAGTTGCTATTAGACTAATCTGAGCTTAAACATTCGAGCCGGCCAAGTTGTTAGACCCCTTTTCCCAGGTTATTGAGGCAACATAAAGTGAGTAGTTATAAGAAAAATTGTTCACGATACCATGTTAAAAGAAAGGGCCACAGACAAAAGAAACACTAAAAACTAAAGAATTGGTGGCCTGCAATACCTCAAATCCTTCTAATGAGCCTGACCTAACATTAGCCAATGTGACATTTCTTTTGAGGTTACTTTGCAACACTAAATATCATTGTCTGAACTTAACGTCTTGAAATTATGAAATGGCAAGAAAAGGGCCTAAAGAGTAGGAAACATTGATCAGGAATATACAAGAGATAGTAATGCAGTTAAAACGTAAACAAATCAATCTTTTCCTAACAAAGAAAATCACCAATAAAGTAACCATATCCATGCCTTTTTTTCCTCGGCGAAGAGGGAAAGCAACCAATATATATTAATGGAAGAAATCAAGCATATACTTCTGAATACTTGAGGGTGGGTAACACAAAAGAGAAGGGAGATAGTTAAATGTGCTAAAAAGTTCAGCATTAATGAGAATCGTGCAAGCACATACCTTCCAGAACCAGAGTATCTGTGGATCAGTTTCTTTGTAGCCGTTATATTCAGTATGTACCTTCCAGTCATTGACTGAAATAGTGCTTTCACTCCCATGCAGCATCAAATCAAGATCTTCGAGTTCTAAACTTCGGAAAAATAGTTTCTGGAGCCTTGAGTTGCAAAGAATATCAGCAAACCCTTGGGCAAAATGGGCTACCTGCTCAGTTATAGATGTTACAAAACGATGTCGAATAAGAAGATTAACATACTCCTTCCTATTCCTACTATTCACAGCAATGCTTTTCCCACCAGGGCAAAGCTCCACAATTTTCCTAGATCCTAACTCTTCAATTTCTTGAACAAATGTTAGTCCCAGGGCATCTGAATCTACCACCTCAGCATCCATCTCCAAAAGTTTTTTGCAACTGTTGTATAAGCACGGATCTGCATCATGAATATCTTCCAAAGAAACATACTTTCCCGCCAATTGCAAGAAGAAAACACGATCAAAGACAATCCCAACTTGCACAGTATGCATTAAGGCCAGGGCAATTACCCTGCCAGAAAAGCTAAAATATTCAAGGTGCAAGGGGTCTACCTTGGACGCTGCAAATAAACACAATGTACAGAACCATCGTTACAAGTTTTGAAAAGGAAAAAAAAAAAATTACTGATACACCTGTGTTAAATATGCATAGAATGCCTTCTCTAATACAATGCTGGTATCCAAAAAAAAAAGAAACAATGAAAATTGAAGAGAGATAGAAAGCAGGAAAAGTGAATGCAACCAATGACTTATAAGATGACTTGTTACTCTCACATTATATTCAAAATATTTTAAATTTGTGTGTTTACATGCATATACATGTGTCTATCCAGTCCTACCAAAAAAAAAAGCTAAACCAAATCCAAATGAAAAAGATCACGAGTCTTGAGAAACAACATAAAGCTAGCTCTAAAAATCACAAGGAACGAAAAAAAATACGTTTGTCACAGAACAGGAGCGAAATGGTCAGTGGTCACACAATAATGTCAAATTTAGGTGCGTCGTCCTAGACGCCTATGTCAAACATCGACACTCTGCAGACAATCCCAAAGGCGCGTACAACACTTCTTAAATGTGTGTTAGAAATTAAATTTATAATATCCAACACTTCTTCAATAGTTTGTGAACACTACAACATTACTTCTTGAATTCTCTAAACACATCCCATGTGATGAATCTATTCATAGTAATAATGTTTTGCACTCTACCAAATGCAACTTATATTGGCTAAATATGTTTTGAAATACTTATAAGATAAAAATATATGACTTTAAATTTAATTAGTGATATTCTCCATATTTATCATTATCTTAGAACAAAGTATCCATGTATTTGATATATAATAAATATATAAAAATATAAATTTTTAATATATCCCAAATGCGTCTGTATCGTATCCATATCATATCGCGTGTCCGTGCTACTTATTAGGAGAAAAAAGCCTTTTCTTTCAAAAAATACAATTACATGACACTATAAAATCAAACAAGTATTAAAAAATCATTAATGATGGCCCAAAATTAAGGTTTTGTACATAAATCTTTGCAAGAAGAAAAATTACAAAAAATGTTAACAAAAATGCAAATATTGAAGAACTACTCATTTTGGTGAAGTTTTAAAAAAATATTTGCTCAAACATCTTCTATTTTTGGTAAATAAACTTAATCCAAAAATTGATTCATTCACTCTGACTCGATAATTGATGAATAGAATTTTAATTGAACACTGGGCTTGACACATAACGTAATAAAAGCAAATTCAATTTTAGTTAAGCATTAATTAATTATAATATTAAGGTTCATATGGAACAAAACAATAGATAATCTAGGCATCAAGAACTTGCGCTTATTTATAAGAAATATACCAATCAACTTATGACAAAGATCAAACAGTCAAAAGTTAAGAATAAAAATTCAAATAGAATCTTGAATCAACTTTTCATTAAAAAGGTGATTTTTATAGATGACAAATGTGATATGTTTTAAATATTAATGTTTCTTAAATTGAATACAACAAATTAAAGGCTAATAACAAATTCGTAAAGATTTGAAAAATATCGCTATACTGATGAAATAATCAATAAAGCTTAATGCATTCTTAAATTTTTAAAAATATAGAAATGTGTTTGACTTTCCATTTAGCTGCCATAAATTGAAGGTTTTACATGTTGGTTAAATAACCAATAATTACATACAAGTTAGAAGAACCAACTAATACATGAAGTGTATGTTCCCAAATTTCCAAACTTAAAAATATTAGAAAATCGAGTAAGGATTTTGTAGCTCAAAGACCTAACATCGTATTGCAATTAGAAATGTGATTATATAATAGACTAAGATTCCGAGTTTTATTCAACTTTGAGAGCAGTTTCATTGCATACCCTCCATGGTAAGATCGGAATGAGTAGTTCTGTGGTGCACTAGTGTATCAAGTGCGTCTACAAGTAGAAAGCAAAGTGAGGAGTTTCAGTTGGTTTTTCCCTTGAAGAGTAGTCTTCAAAGTTTTCAAAGTAAAAAACTTGTAATTGATCTTGTGATACTTGTGTGAATGCCTATATGCTCGGTTGATATTTTCGCAAGCAACAAATTAATAGATCATTTAGGTTTTAATAAGAACTCTTCCTTGGTAGCTAGGCCTATTTATCCCCTCTAGGTTACAAACAAGTCCTTTTGTTCATGTCCAAAATTCATGCAACCAAATCACTAACATCAATGGAAAAAACAAAAAGCAATTCAAAATGCCTTTTGACAAACTCATTAGTCATTAGTGCAATCACAAGTAACGTTCAGTACAACAAAAATAGTTCACCTCATATGACCAGAAAACACATTAAAATCGTCCACAAGCCATACTACAATAGTAGAACATTTAGACCTGCATGAATTACATTACCGTAACTTATAAAATACTTCTAAATCTAAAAGCAATGTTCTATTAACAATTAAGCATCTAATAGAACATGAAAACACATTAAAAAATCTTCCACAAGCCATACTACAATAATAGAAAATTTAGACCTGCATGAATAACATTTCCTTAACTTATAAAATACTTCTAAACCTAAAAGAATACTTCTTAACCTAAAAGAAATTTTCAATTAACAATTAAGCATCTAATAGAACGTAGTCTATAATCTCTCAAATTAATCATGTAAAAAATACTTTCTCGGAGCATTATGACCCCTTTTTTATAATGTCTTGTCAAAAACGATTCCATCTCTAGATTTCATTTATTATGTGGCTTTTTCACCCAAGGAAAACATTTCAGAAATAAGTCGGCACCAATTTGTAGTCCTTTTGGATCACTAATTTTAGAACAAAACTAAAGTTTGTTACAAAACATCAGTGTTAACTGTTAAGCCTTTTCTGATAAGATCGTTGTCAGTTCAACACAAAGTGAATTTTGTCAATCTAAAAAGAGGAAACAGAAGGTGAGCTTCCTATATTGACATCATGAAGCACAAGTTTACTAACAAGGTGAAAAATGAAAAATCTATGGTGATCTTCTCGGTGCAATTATCTCTATGCAAGAATGTTATCCCGCAAAATTTGTACTTGCCTAGACTAGGAACAGCACCTAAACACACCACTTTAAGATATCTGCCACTTTTTTATAACCGAGCGAAGTAGACTGTTAGAGAGTATTTATTCTTTGTGTCTTAAAGGTATTATTGTAATTGCATCGTGCTGTTATTTAATATAAATAGATGTGAGATAAGTAATTGTATCGTGCTGTTATTGTAATTGTATCATGCTGATTACATTCCTAAAACTTATTTCCTAATTGAAGGCCATCAGAATTGCTCACGTCAGCATCTCAGGCAATGATGCCATGCTAACATCACGACCACGTCAACTTCCGTACGGTTGCCGGTGTTCGCGATTACATCACTCAACTCGTCCCTATCTCCTTATTATGGTGATTTTTTAAAAAAAAAATAAATTGAAACCAACTTAAGCCTTTTCCTATTTTAAAGCTTTTCGAATTTGGGGAACCTTTCGTTTTTCAATCTAGAAATTGAAGCTTTACCCGTAGTTTTTTATTCTTCGAATTCAACCTATAAACACCGAAAGTCCTATTATGGGTGAGAACTGATGATGATTTTGTGTTTTCGTTGTTCTGCACTTGAATTTGACAAAGAAATTTCAGTAGGATATAGTTCCTGAGAAGCAACCTTTTGATATAGGCAACACAGGGCATTTTTTGGGTAAATACAAGGGGAGGCTTCACATGGGTGATTCTACTTGGCTCCGATTAGGTCTGGTCTAAGCTTCCTTTGCTGATTTCATTCATTCTTCCAAACTATTTCACTGCTCCTAAGTCGGTTACCCTATTCTTGATACTGTTGACAGTATTTTATGTTCTAAGGCTGTGACTGGTCTCATCTGGTCTATATATTTGATTATATCATCTTTCTGACGATTTTCTTGGTTATTTTTTTTTAATCAATTTGTTTATTGGGTTCAGTTGTTATGGCTGAGGGCAAACCAATGATTACAAAAGATGACGAGTTACCAAGATTTGTTACCTCAAAGCATCTAAATGGTTTTAATTATCAGCTTTGGGCTCACGCTTTTAAAGTTTTCCTCAAAGGTAAGAAGCAATTGAGTTTCAACGCAGATGCTCCTCCTGCCCAAGGAGATGTTAAATTTGCAAATTAAGAAAGTATATATTCAGTTGTTAAGAGTGTTGCACCCGGAGTACCATTTGCTACATCATTAAATAAACACACCGAGTAAATAATGTCAAATAAATGGACGACAACGTAACATTTGAAAGTAGATCGTACATTTTAAAAAAAAATAAATGTAGTTCAATAGTCATTGATCTCAAATCAAATTTATTTTTAGTATGACTGGTTTTTTTAGTAAATCATTTAATAACAATGGCTCAAATTATAGACATCGATTCACCATAGATACTATAAAATAAAAATAGAGAAGTCTTTATTTTTTTGAAAAATAAGATGACACGGATCCAAGGATTACTGCTTAGGCTTTTGCACAAACTCTTAATCTCAACACCGGCAAAGTACTCAGATAGGTGATGCTATGTGGTACTTTCAGCCAATAAATGATTACAATTCACACTATGTGGGTCACTCCTTGACTCCTAATCACCTAACAAACGTGAGTCACCATGCACATTTTTACCGTAATCGTTACGATATTGGATGGGAACACCACGTGAAATTCCACATGGTACTCCGTGAGCACCGAATAATTACTCATCAACCACCCCGGCATCTAAGTCTAACGAAATTGAAAAGAAAAAAATAAATAAACATTAAACACATTTCTTTTATCTATTAATTATTATCAAAACCAATAAGAGTAAAAAAAATATTGCCACTTTTTTTCTTTCTTGAATAACTAAACAAAATAAAGAATAGCTCCGACTTTTTTCTTCTTTTTTCTTTTCTTTTTCTTATAAATAACACGTTCTTTTACTCTCCCTTCCTTTAATACAAACAGAGGCTAAAATTGTCATATTGTCACTTCTGTGGATTTTTTTTTGACAATTCAAAAAAAAAATTGGGACTCTCTTACTGGTTCTTTCTTAAATTAAAGTAATGTTTTGAAGGTTTATGATGTTTACGAAAAAGAAAAAAACACCCCTAAGTATTTAGGTAAGTCGCTAGCTGATTATTATAGTAATCTGAAGATTCTTTAACATATATTGTTGCAACATCAGCCTTTTACTATTGATTTAGTACAATAGAGGCGTCGTGGGAAGTATTTAATGGTTGTATCTCTACCATTTGGTGTGGTCCCTAACTGACCTACATGGGTTCAAAGATAGATTCTTTCAAGTTAGACATTGCCTATTGGTTATTGCCACTAAGTTCCTGTTTAGGATGTCTAAAAAGCTTGACTTTTAAGTAATTTAGCATCTTTTAAAAAAAAAAAAAAGAATAAAAAAAATTAGTGTTTGGGATAGTTTTTTATAGTGGCCATGTTTGGGCAAATGTTACTTATTGGCTTATTGACTTATTTTTGCTTAGGATGTCTAAAAAGCTTGGTTTTTATGTGATTTAGCTTTTTCTTTTTTTTTTTAAAGGAACAAAAAAATTAGTGTTTGGGATAGTTTTTTATAGTGACCATGTTTGGGCAAATGTTGCTTATTAACTTATTTTTGCTTATTTTAGCTTAAAACCTATACAATTTGGCTTATTAGCATGTTTTTACTTCTTTTTTTTTCTAAATATTTTTTATATTTTGATCAAATTTTTTTACTTTTCCGACTCGTCTCAATGAGAGTAGTCTAAAAAATATAATAATTTAACTAAACGAAAAATCTATGATGGCAAATAGTCCAATAAGCTAATAAGCCAAATTCACCCATTCAGGGCCAGTATCTTTTTTGCTTATTTGTTTTTTATTAAAATGTTTAATATACCCTTATTTTTTGTTTTTAAGTTGCAATGTTTAGGATATGGACACGACTTTTTTGTTTTTGTGAGGAGGATTGAATATTTTAATTGATAGTATTATAGTAATTTTAGTTCAAAAAGAATTAGGGTGTTTGGGATGTATATAGGCTTTTTTCTTGAATTAAGAAATGAAAAAAAGTTAGTTGGCTTTTTTGAAAAACCAAATAGTATGGCTTAAAAGTTGACTTTTTGTAAAAAAAAGTCAGCTTTTAAGTGATCCCAAATAGGACCTAATGCTTATTCTAGGTTGCTATGTTCTTGGTTGGGGCAATCATTTGATGTTCCTAGCTCCTCTTAGCTCTTCTCTAATTTTAAATTATGTTAAATCCAAGGTTTTTAAATAGCCCTACCAAAATACATATCAGTGATAGAGATATAGCCATATATCGATCGATATTGGATAATATTCACTGATATATTGGTAAGTATCAGTATCCTAAAAAGCATAAGACGATTTTACGAAAGAAATGTGTCATGTCGAACACCTGTGTAAATATTGACACTCTTAAAAGTGTGTTTGATACTTCTTAAACACATTTTAATTAAAGAATTAGATTTATAATATCAGACATTTTTATAACACTGTGAATACTTCCATGACAATTCTTAAACCTTCCAAACAAGTCCTATGGCATGAATATCTTCATGTTAACAACATTTTGCTTCTTTGACCGACAACTTATGCATATGAGTTTTTAATTTTGAAGTAATATGTTGCATGTTTTTCACTATTTTTGAATAAATTATTCATATATTTGGCAAAAAAAATAAATGTATAAAAATATAAATTTTTAACGTATCATAGACGTGTTGTATCCTGCATTGTTTAAAAAATCGGTGTATTTGCGCGTCCATATTCATGTTATTGTTCACGCTACTTTGTTGGTATCTAGGAAGCACGGATACGGAATACGGATACAATACAGATACTGCGATACGATAAAATTAAAAAAAGTAAGATACGGGTACGGCTAAGATACATTTGTAAAAAAAATATTTTTTATAATTTGTAATATTGTATTATTTATAAAACTAAACTAAAAGCAAGAATTATTCATTTTGTTCTTACTTTGAAGTATTCAATAACTATCAAAATCAAAAATAACTGAATAAGTAATAAATAAAAAAAATTTCATTAAGTATAAAAAATATTTAGATGGTAATAAAATCATAACAATAAAACCAAAAGATCAACCAAATAAAAAATAATTTTAAAAAAAATAAGAAAAATTGAAACGTATCCAAAAAGTATCCCACCCGTATCCAAAACGTATCCCGTGCGTATCCCCCATATCCCAGGCGTATCCAAAACGTATCCAAAATTGAAAAAATAAAAAATTATTTTTGGATACTTCTTAAGTGTATCCGATACGTATTCCCGCATATCAGGCGCGTATCGGTATCCGATACGTATCTGACACGTATACGGCACTATTTTCGGAGTATCCATGCTTCATAGGTTGGTATTGAAGATCCAAAAATCCCGCGATACACCGATGCGATATGTATTGGCTGATGTTTAAAATTTCGATTGAACCTATTTTATTGTTTATATAGACATGCTCAACTAAATTAAACTGCATAAATGTAATTTCGAATCAACAAGTGGTAGCTTCATTTCCTACAAAAAATTGAACAATCTATGCTTTTTTAATGTTCCAGAAACAACAAAAAACAAAACATTAATGCAACATAGGAATTCATGAACATTTTCAACCTGGAAACACTACTATAATAAAATTAATCAAGAAGCCAAGGAACAATAAACACCTTAATCGGAGTATAAACAAGACAGTGCATGAAATACAGCGCATACCAGGATTGGGGAAAAATCTCCTACGGTCATTTGGGCAAGTGGCAAAAAGGGCATTCTGTGGATTGAAAATTGCTTGGCATACCAAGAAAAACCACTCTCGCAATACACCAGGCCCTGTAGCTTCTTCATTTTTGAACTCCATAAATAAACCACCTCGCAATGTCTCTGGGTCTGCATGCGCAATGTACTCAAATGATTCTGTCAACAATTGGGACCTGTCAATTAGCATCTCATGAAGTTCCTCATACTCATCCTTTACTTCAGGAAGCATCATCATCGCCAAATGCCTCCTAGATTCAAAATCGGTCACATCCTTGTGCGCAAGAAGCCATTCATGATCATCACTTCGCTTAGCATATCTAACAATGAGATAGCAAACAGAAACCTTTCTATGCCTCAATTTTGTCCAGAATTGTTCTTCAGCATCTTCATAAAGTTCAGAGATATTATTCAATTCCTTCAAAATAGCAAGATACTGGCCCCATCTTTGACGAAAAAGTTCAACTTCCCTTTTCTCTTTCACAACCAAGAACTCCTCCATTTTCTGAAGACATTTTTCCATTTTTTCCAATAAATCAGTAAAAATGCCATGAAGAAACTTAATCTCTTCACCATAACAGGGAAGGTTAAAATCACCCACACAAAATGGCATCATTATTGAATGCCCCAAACCCACCTGCTCCGTGATTGCAGTGCGTAGAGGGAGCAAGAATGCCGTGAGATCACGAACGTCACTTGGCAATGGCCCCGTGCTCGTTGATTCCATACTTGACACCAGATCATTAGACAGCCTAACTGCAAGCTCTCTAATAAATGGGAAAATCTCTTGAACTACAATCAATGCCTCACTACCGTCATTGTTTTTCGACCCCGGTCCAATGCCAATGTATTCCACCATTGACCCAAGACTACTTCTACATAAAGAATACAAAGGGTCATCATGAGCAGCTCTAGCGAGCAACTTACAAAATTCTAACAGTATTGGTGCACAGAGTGAATGTACAGGTTTTGGCAACACATTCCGACTCGAATCAACAAATTGCCGGATCGATGCATCAGCACACTCCTTGTTACCCTCGTGCGGCGATGTGTAGAGCATGACTAAAGCCGCTGGGGCACATGCAGATAAAAATACCTGGAGATGTCCGGCGGCTTCCTCGTTGTTATTGTGAGGCGTCATGTTCAAGAACTCCATTAGCCTGGACTTGACGAAGTTCGCAGACCGCGTAACCTCGCCCTTACAGAGCTTTAAGATCAACAAAACCATCTCGTCGATCACTTGCCAGGCTCTCGGGTGACGGCAACTCCGCAGGCAACCCACCAATTGAAGTACCGCGTCGTTCTGAATCGAACATTCATCTAAAGAGCGCTCCCACTGAAGCAGCTTCCCCCGATAAATCAACCTCTGCTCGAATACCGGAATTCCGGTAATCGCTTGAATGCGTTGGTGGATCGATCTCACTGAATCATCAGAATTCGCGTGTAGAACAAGAGTACCTTCGGAGATCATTCTAACGAAGAATTGTAGTCTCGGTAGCGGTCGAATAGACTGAAAGTGAGTGGGGGAAGAGCAAAGTGAAGATCGAGCATCGGAAACCCTAGAATCAACGTGAGATTGTTGCTGCTGCTGCTGCTGCTGCTGCTGGTTGGTGTGGTGAGGTGGAGTGATCTGATTGGTCGAGGTGGAGTTGACGGCGTTGGGTTCATCCTTCCTCATCCTGACGGAGACTAAGTCGGATGAAGAGTCTTCGTCGTCGGTAGCGCCATAATCGTCCAATTTGCGCTTGGAAGAGAGGCGATCAAGGCGTGGATGTATGGAATCGATCGAGGTCTCCACGCGAGACATTGAAGGGCCTCGCCGATGGTGGATTACGGTCGGTGCCGTGAGTCCATCGATTCGAAGAACCCCTCAAACAACACAGGCGCTGCGTTCATTAAGATTCAAGAAGACGAATTCGAGGACTTATTTGAGTTCTCGGAAAGAGAGAGAGAGACGGAGGGGGAGATGTGGGCGAAGTGAGAGGGGCGGCGAGGGGAGAGAGAGAATTAGGCCATGCTTGGGATAAAATCACAAATTTTGTTTATTTTTATTTTTTTTTTGGATTTTTTCGTCCTTCACTAAATTTTTTTACTTTATGAATCTTTTTGAATCTTTTCAATAAGATTAACTCACAAAGTAAAAAAAATTTAATCAAAAAATAATAAAAAATTTACTAAAAATAAAAATAACAACATAAAATTTAACTTTTTAATTTTTTTTAATTTTTTTTTTGTTAAATTTTTTTTATATTTTTTACTTTTTTTTATCTCGTCTCCGTGAGAGATGACTAAGAATATGATAATTTAAATAAATAATTAAAAAAATTTACTAAAAACAAATATAAATAATACTAAATAAATAAAAATCCAATTATTCGAGACAGAGCCTTAACTTGTGCTTGGTTTGATTTGATTTGGTTTTTTTAAAATTAATTTTTTTTTTGTTTATTTTTATCATTATTTTATGTTTTAGTTAAAAATAACATAAGAATAGCCTTAAAGTACTAGAAAAATCACTTAAAAGTTTTTTTTTAGTAGTTTTTTGATTTTTTATTTGTTGATTTAAATTTTTTACTTTTTTAATTGATTCGAAAAATCTAAACAGTACTCTCATTTAAAACAATATTTAAAAAGTGTATTGAAAATCTAATTAAAACACAAGTTAGATCTTATTTGGGAGGAAAAATAAGAATGTTATTGGTAGTAATTAAATATTTAGTAATTTAATTTCCAAAGTAATTATATGCAAACGTTTCGATTAATTTAAGAGTCTTGCTCAGGAAAAAGAGATAAAAAAATTTATTAAAGTTAAATACTTTATTTTTTATTGATTGTATCTAAATTTTAATATTAGCATGAAAGAGAGTAAAAATTGAATTTCTACTTAGCTCAAAAATAATGTTTCTAATTAAATAAGTTATTATAAAATTATTTTTTATTCTTATTCATTCTAAATAAAAAATTATAAAAATCTAAAATGACATTCTCATTATTTCTTAAGACTTTAACCATCCAAACATGGAGCTCCTTATAGAGAAGGAAATGCTCGGCAAAGATACGCGATGTCTCTCAAATTACCAAAATGCACCTGCTTCCATTTCCGTGTTACAATAGTATGGATTTCCAAGGAGGTCAGAACTGTAAATTTACAAGGATATTTTTTTATGGATTACACCGCCAAATTAGGCCGGTTTATAATAAATTTTAAGAGGTTTTTTTAATGGATTTCCACATCTAGAAAGTCAAAAAATAAAATCAGTTTTATATCTACTTTTTTCAAGTTCAAGTCCTATTATACTCTTATTTTTTTAATATATTTCTAATTCTATTTAAATATTTAGCATTAATTGTTTAACTCTCAATCAGGTTTGATTATTCTTCAAATGAATTAAAATAATTATTACTCCATCATAAATGAAAATAACTATAGCCGTTGAGAAATTTTCTAATTTAAAACTTAAAAATTAAGTTTTAAAATTGAAAATTTAAAATTAAGAAACTTCTCAATTTTGAGATTGAGATTTAAATTGGAATTGAGAAATTAAGTTTAAAATTGAAAAAAAATTTAGCTTAAAAATTGAGAAATTAGTTTTAAAATTGGAAAAAATAAAGGAAAGCAAATAAATTTTTTACTTTTTAAAACTGAGATTTTTTTCTTTTTCAAAAGAAATAAAAATTTCTATCAAATTCTTCGATTTTACTATTTTTATATAATTTTATATTCAATATGAATCTTATTTGATAGGTCTTAATAAATAGTATCAAAAATATTAATTTTTTTAAAATCAAATCTATGTATTGAAAGTCAGAGAATTTTAGAATTTACAATTACAGATTTAGAAAAATGAGATTGTATCTATAAATAAGAAAAAATTTGTCATGATCAATTTTTAGATTTAAAAATGGGACTCTATATTTAAAATCTTAGTAATAAGACTTATACTTATAAAAATATTTTAAATAAGATTAATAATTAATTAATCCTAAATTAAACCCATATTTATGATATTTAAAAGGGTTATTTTTTAAAAAATAAAGAAAAAGTTTGTAATTATTTTGTAATAGGTTTTTTTATTTTTTACTTTTTATTAAAATGTCTATACATTTTAACTTTGTATTTTTTGAGTTATAATGTTTGAAAAATACGAACACGGTTTTTCTGTGTGCATATTGTTGGCCTAACTAGGTTTTAACCTATTTTGATAATAGCAAATCGAAGTTTCTAATTGTGCAAATTGAGTGTGTTCACATGACTTTAATAACACAAGCACAATTGAGAAAACAAAATAAAAACTATGAAGCATGAAGATCATAATCAAGCGGCTAAGATCCATGGAGTACGAAAAAAATCAAAAAGAAAAGAAAAAGACTTAAAGGACTTGAAAATTTTCTAAATGTAAATGCACTATAACATATGTAAGTTCGCATACCATTTGTTATATGTGTGAAAGCTCATAAGAGACCTTAGATGAATCATAGGTTTGTTAAATATTTCATGACAAATCATTTTCAAAGTATAAAATGTGTTTTAAAATGTTTCAAAAGTTCGGCCGAAAATATGCAAAAATTGTGTGAAGAAAATTGACATACCTTTAGTATTTTGGCCATAACTTTTTGTACAAAATGAATTTTTCTATGAGGTTTGAACCATTGGAAAGTAAACTTTTGGAACTTTAATTTGAATACAACAATGACCCTATTCGAAATCTGGATGAAGGAGTTATGATCATTTGAAGTCGAGCAAATTGAGCAGTGCGATTCAGTCAACTGAAGGCTGGTCCAGTCGACTGAATGGGCTTGTCCAGTCGACTGAACATGCTATAATTTGAATATTTTTAGCTGCAACGGCTAGTTTGACCATTACCACATTTAACCCAACAGCTAGTTCATGTTTTTAGCCTATAAATAGCCCCCTTAAGCCTTGAAAAATACATAACAAAGCCCTCCATCATACTCTCTCATATACATCAAATTTGTGCTTCAAATTCTTCATTTTTATGAATTATTTTTGAGAGAAAATCTTAGAATTTCTCCATTGAGCTTCTCACTTATAAATTATTTGGAGTGAACATTAGTGTGCTTTATTTGTATTTATTTGCTCGCTGAAGGAGCTTATTCATTATATAATCCTATTTGGATTTCTTGTTATTTTTGTTGTAACTTGAGAAGGTGATTCTCAAGAAAGGCCACTCCGCCTATTGAAGAAAAGGGGAAACTCTGCTTATAAATAGTGTGTACTTGAGAAGAGGACATCCTCAAGAGAGCCTATTTCACCTAGACTAAGGAG
>JAULJZ010000009.1:6086734-6097306 GCA_032270985.1 Heliamphora pulchella | reverse complement strand
CCCCAGCTCGGACTCGAGTGTGGTTGAGTCCGAGCTGTGCAGCATGCTTGGGAAGTATGCTCAGGCTTTGGAGACCTCGGGACGTATGGCCCGTGCTGTAGCTTTAGATCCGAGTTCAGAAAGAGTTCGGTCCCGACCCTGAAGAAGGGATGCTCGGCACCGTGAGAAGGAATACTCGGCACTCACGTCCGAGCAGGACGAGCTATCTGAACCCTAGAGCCAAGCTTGAGGGTTGGTATTTGGGATCAATATCCCATGATACGCGTATCAGGAGGGGAAATTCGTGATAAGAGATCAATAGCAGTTAAACCAACCCTAGGGCTAGGGTGTCACAAAGAGTTGACTTAGCTAAGGCTAGATTAGGTCTGAGTACTGATGGACAGCTTGACATGACAAAAGGAGCTTGCAGAGAGATCTTGTAGAAAGATCTAATGATGGCAATGACCAGTCACCATTATATCATTAATTGCTATGCATAGATCATATAGAGAAAGTACAACCCGACCTGCTCGGGTTGGGTCGGACTCCAATGACGGGTCAAGTATATTTCTTCCTATAAATAGCCACCACATTTGAAGAAACAGATATGCTCTCTTTTACTAGCCAAAATTCTGCCAAAACATTCTCTTAAGTTCTTCTCTCTCTCTCTCAAACCTTGCCTGACTTGATCGTTAGAGGGTCCACCGGTATAAAGTCACCGGCGGGCATCTCACCCCTTCCTTGTGCAGGCGTTTACGTGGTATCCATCCCTGACATCTCAGCCAGCTTGGACGGGACTAGTAGATACCAATCCTTATCCTCTACAGAAAATCCAACAATGTTATATCAATTATGACAGTAGAGAAAAGGATGGGAAAGGAAGTGGAAGGAAGGAGAAAGGTGTTAACCTTCCCATTAAATATGAAGATCAAGATTATTAGCTTGGAATGAGAGGGGAATTAACGAATATGAAAAAAAAAAAAAAAGAGGCTGTGGTGAAGGCGCTTCCAAAAGAATGCAAGGACCTGTTGTGCCCCCAAGAGACCAAACTCAATGAAGCCAATAAGGAGGTGGAGAGAGGTGTTTGCGGAAGCAGGTGCCTTGATTGGATATAATTGGATGTTGATCGAATTGCTGGGGGTGTGGGTTATGTGGGACGGGAGGGCGGTGGAGAGGATGGATAGCAAGCTAGGGATTCTCTGCTTCATGTTTTTTCAAGAATGTGGAGGATGGCTTTGAGTGGGTATTTTACGGGGTATATGGTCCGGTGGTGAATAGGCTAAGGAAAGGGAAGTGGGATTAATAGGCTAAGGAAGGGGAAGTGGGATGGACAGCAGTGGAGAGGATGGATAGCAAGCTAGGGATTCTCTGTTTCATGATTTTTCAAGAATGTGGAGGATTGCTTTGAATGGGTATGTACAGGGTATATGGCCCCGTGGTGAATAAGCTAAGGTCGTAAGATTTCCAAAGGAGAGATTAGGACGCAATTCCTTGACCGCTGCTACTAGGAGATCCTCTACATTCATCAGTGATTAGAAGCTGGTATATCTCCCACTAACTGGAGGCTGTGGAGCCAGTTCAGTTGGTGAAGCTCCCAGGAGACCCATCCAAGTCTCATATTGATAATTTTTTGAACTCCATGGCTTGGGATGATCACTTCTCAAATGTTATACAACTCGCTCTTCTTAGATATGTTTCATATCTTTGCTCAATTTTGCTAGAACGTGGCGGACTGAGACAAGGGCAGAGGCCTTTAGATTTGACAATAAGGGGTTTCACCAGGAGGACTTTCAAGAGAAGATTGGAGTGGTGGAGCTATGTGGATAGTACGCCGAGTGACCAAAAAATGAAAGTTGCTCAAGGAGGATATGAGGAGTTGGAACAAGGAAGACTTTGGACATTTGGAGTTCCAAAAAGAAAAGGACAGGTGGAGGAAAAAGGAAGACTTCGGACATTTGGAGTTTCAAAAAGAAAAGGACAGATGGAGCTCCCAAGAGACCCATCCAAATCTCGTATTGATAAGTTTTCGAACTCCACAGCTTGGGATGAAACACTTCTTCAATGTTACACAGTACTCTCCTCCTAGATCTGTTTCAGATCATTATCATTACGCAATTTTCTAAATTGTGGTGGGCTGAGGCAAGGGCAGAGGCTTTTAGATTTGAGAATATGTGGCTTGAAGTGGAGGACTTCAAGGAGAAATTTGGGGAGTGGTGGACCTATGTGGTCGATGGTACACCAAGTTTTATTTTAGCCTAGCTAAAGGAGAATCTAAGGAGTTCAAACAAGGAAGACTTTGGGCATTTGGAGTTTCAAAAAGGAAAGGTTGTGGATGGGATCCGCAAAATTGATGATCTTGAACAACTTGGTTTGTTGTCTGAGAAGGAGAAATGGCAAAGTCTGCAAGTAAAAGAAAATTCGAAGATTGCTAAGTAAGAGATTAATTGAAGATAGAAATCGAGGAAACTTTGGCTTAAAGATGGAAACAAGAATACTCGTTTCTTCCATAGGGTGGCTAATGCTTATCAAAACAGACTTTTATTGGTCATATCAAAATTGGTGATAGTGTTAGATATATGAAGCAAATTCAGAAAAAGTGTAGCAGAATTTAATGAAGGTCTTTTCACGAAAGAGGAGGGAGTTGTCCGCGAGCGGATGAAATAGAGCTTGACTCCATTTTAATGGAGGTAGTGCAGGTTTGAAATTGTTAAATGGAGATAAAGCCCCATGTTCACTCAGGTTGACATTAGGCTTTCTTTTAGCAGTGTTGGGTCGAGGGGGAAAAAAGATATAGTCAGGTTGAAGGTAATGGGAAGGATGCATTGATTCTGGGAGCACAAAGTGTTTGCAAGGAGTTTAAGTGCTTTCTTCATAGCATTTACCAAGGGTTCAAGCAATGGATATTCAAAATTACCAGCATATTAGTCTTCTTGGTGGGAGCTAAAAATTTTGGAAAAAGTTTTTGCAAGTAGGTAAAAGAGTGCTAGCCTGCTAGGTAGAATTGCGTCTAAGACCCAAAATACCTTTGTAGCAGGGAGATAGATTTTGGATGCGGCTTTGATTGCTAATGAGAGTGTTAATTCCACATTGGGCAGTGAACTCCAGGGTGTGGTGTGCAAAGTAGAAATAGAGTAGGTGTATAACCATGTAAATTGGAACATTTCTACCCTATATGTTGGATATGATGGGCTTCGGGATAAATGGAGGAACTGAATTAAGTAATGCATTTCTACTACGAGACTATAGGTGTTGATGGATAGCACATAAAGAGGGTTTTTTTTGCACGTCTAAGGGTTTGATATAGGACTTAGGCGGATTGTCTTTTGCTGTTGCTCTTTATTATAGTAATGGAGGTCCTAAGCCATATGATTAACAAATCAGTAGATAAAGTCTATTTGGAAGGCTTTGGGCCTAGTAGAGTAGAGCCGATGGTTCGTTAGAAAATGTTTTATGAGATGCCATTATTTTTTATGGGACAAAGGCAAACCAAATGGGGTATCTTAGGCCTCATTTGATAACCGGTGTAGATTGGGTAGAATTAATAATGAAGTAGAATTAGTGTATGAATTGGTAATGAAGTAGGATTACGAATGAAGTGAAATTAGTTTTTTGGTGTTTGATTTGGACAGAATTGTTTAATGGAATACGCAAACTCATGTTTGTTTTGATGAGATTAGATAATGTGATATAGGATTATATTTGTTAATTTTCAGGATTACCCTTATAGTAAAAAAAACTAATAAATATATTTTTTATTTTTTTAAGTCGCTCGAAAGGGTTACTTCTCTTGTCCAGATACCTATGAATATTGATGTGAACACATAAAAAAGTCGGCTACTTGGCACGTTTTTGGTATTGCATCTCAAAACAAAAACAAAATCAAAAACAGTTTTTTTCTTTTTCTTTTTTTTCATAAAGATTTAAAATTATCCAAAGGGGTTGGTAGGCCAAAATAAAACTTCGGAATGGCAGAGACTATTCCTATGACGGCTAGCAAAATTTGAATCGTAGCGAAATCTGAATTGTCAATTTGCTTATATAGCCGTTGTTTGACAAAAAAATCTCAGAATGGTTTTGATAATTCGCCGGAAAACCATCTGGGTTGATCTTGTTTTTGTCATATTTCCAACGAGGTTTGAGGGTTTGGGTACAAGTGCTTGTTAAAGGTGGCGGACCCACGAGACCTAAGCGAGTACGTCAGATTTCAGGCAACGGGCACCGCCGATGAGGGAGGAGCTTCCCAGAATGCACCGCCGTTGAAAGAAGACGTCCGGCAGCGGCGGCGGGGATGTTTTCGGGGTATAGTCGGTCAAGAGAGATGTCGGCGGTAGTGACAACGTTGACACAAGTAGTTTCCAGTCATAGGTTTGCTCCTGCCGCCTCCACTGAAGTAGGGTTTTCATTCCATGCTGAGGGAGACAGCTCGTTTCGGTTTGCTAGGGTTAGAGAATTGGAATGGCAAAGTGGGGATGATTTCCGTTATTGTCGGAAGGTAAAATCGGTAAAGGAACATTTTTGCCAATCCATGGATTAGCTGTAACAACTCTCGGGTGTCTTTCCAAACCAACACCCCCTTTCTTAACATGTCTTTACCAATCCAACCCTCTACCTAATCCAGCCCAAAAAAGCAAAACAAACAGCTGCCTTATTAATCCATCAGCCATCTTAAGCCAATCAATTGGCTCAAACCCTTATCAAACAGAGCCTTAGATGTGTCTTGTTGTGCTTTGAGGTAATTTCAATCCTTGCGTCAATTTGAGGAAGGTGGAAGTAATGCCGAGATTTTTTAAATCAACAAGAAAAACAGCAAAGTATTTATAACCTCAGATAGTACATGTCTTTTTTTCCATTCTGAATTGGGATTAATGATTAGGTGAAGCAACTAATAAAATGGAAAGGGCTTGGGTATGCAGGTGTTTTTCAACGGCATTTGATGTGGGATCAATGTGTGAATCTTTCAGACAAAAGAAAAATGCCCTTTGAATATGAAGTGACTTGAGAATAACAGTTATGGGTTTGCTGAAGGTAAAGTTTATGATACTTCAATCAAAGACAAGAAGCTCAAAGAATGGTGCAGAGGAAGGAAGCTCAGCTTTCCAATATCAGAGAACTGATGAAGTTCTTTAATATTGACATTCCAAGAAAGACTCCTTTAGCTATCCTTTTGGTCAAGTTTTGCTTTGTCAATCTTCCATGTTAATAGTAGTTTCTAACTCATTTTTGGCATTATGGTTTATCCATTACTATATTCTAATTTGCCCAATTTTTGTTAATACCTGGAACTTCTATAATCAGGAACTTGTTGCTTTCTATCTACTACATAAAAAGGGGAAGGGCTACAGTTATTTTTCTCCAATCGTTGCTCGAAGCATTATGCAAGGGTTCCAATGTGCTCATCAAATGGCATCTCGTCAAAATGATTGCCAGCATCGTCGTCAAATGGCATCTCATCACATAATAATAAATGAAAGTAGAGGGTGTAAAAATTATTTAGCGATTATAAAGGTGAACTAGGGTAGTAATTGACATAATCGAGCTTTAACTCCAGAAAAACAAAAGGTGGTTGCGGTAATAAACGGCGATGATCAAAGAGGTAACATAAATTGAAGAAGCATGGGAAATAAATCATTAAACTGGAGAAAATTCAAAGAGGAGAAAAAATATGATAACCACAACCGTGCAGGCGCATACCTTCCAGAACCAAAGTATCTGTGGATCAGTTTCTTTGTAGCCATTATATTCCGTATGCGCCTTCCAGTCCTCAACGGAAATGGCATTTTCACTCCCATGCAGCATCCAATCAAGATCTTCAAGCTCTAAACTTTGGAAAAAGAACTTCTGGAGCTTTGAGTTGCAAAGAACATCAGCAAACCCTTGAGCAAACTGTGCTACCTGCTCGGTGATAGATGTAACAAAACGATGTTGAATAAGATGGTCAACATACTCCTCCCTATTCTTACTGTTCACGGTGATGCTTTTCCCGCCAGGACAAAGCTCCACAATTTTCCTAGATCCCAACTCTTCGACTTCTCGCACAAATGTCAGGCCTAGAGCATCTGAATCTACCACCTCAGCATCCATCTCCAAAATTCTCTTGCAACTGTTGTACAAGCACGGATCTGCATCATGAATATCTTCCAAAGAAATATACTTTCCAGCCAATTGCAGGAAAAACACACGGTCAAAGACAATGCCAACTTGCACCTTATGCATCAAGGCTAGAGCAATTACCCTGCCAGAGAACCTAAAATATTCAAGGTGCAAGGGATCCACCTTGGATGCTGCAAATAAACACAACGTACAGAAGTACAGTTACTAGTCTTGTGCAAAACATATCCCCCAGTTGATATGATCTACATTGAATGTGAATAAAAATGCATTGTGTAAGACTGGATTTATAAGCATTTCTCAGCATTGAATGTTATGATGACAATGTCCAAAAAAATGGAGACAGAGAGAGAGAGAGAGAGCAGCAAAAGTGAGAAAATGAATGAACAGCACTTCCCCATAACATATATATGGATATATAGTGCCTATACATATTAGCAACAGTGTCCTCACAACTTAATTGAATATACGGTAAGGTTATAACGGGTAAATTCAAGACAAGTGGTATGCATTTGCAAAGGAAGATATTAGACTTGGGGCAGTTGGAAAGGGCCTAGATTATGTGTTCCAGCAGAGTAGAAGTTGCTATTCATTTGGTCCACAAACAGAAGAGAGCAAGGAAGGGAACGTCAAAGTAAAAAGACATAACGACGAGAGTAAGATAAAACATATTTGCAGAAAAACTGAAGATGAAGCTAAGGTACAAAATATCTCAGCCCGAAAAATGTACAAGTTCTAACATGTACAACTTAACATGCCCCCCCTCCCCCCACCCAAAAAAAAAAAGATCGTTTGAGATGGAAGCGTATGCAGGTCAAAAAGGAAAATTTATTAAGGCTTCCTTCTTCAAGCCCACCTTCTAATCACTTTTCACAAGTAAAACAAAGGATAGGGAAAGAAAGGATCGCAAAAGTTGATCCTTTCCTTCTCTCCTTCCAAATGAACTATTGGTTCTCGTTCAAAAGATTAAAGCAGTGAAAGCAAGATAGAACTGAAAACACCCTTTCCAGTCTCAGCTGCTGTGATCAGATGGTGGAGTAGGTAGTTCCAGGCTGGGGGCTTTAGAAATTAGAATTACAATCGACATGTACCAAAACCAATGATTAGCTAGTGAGAGATAGTTGCTTACATGAGAACTAACAACATCCAAACAAAAGTTTTCCATTTTCTTCCTCCCCTCGGCACAAGTTACCGGGGGTTTGGAAATGGAAGACAGATTGCATAGATTTAGTCATGGACAGAGTAAGCGAGGCTTTTGATTATCTTTCAATTTCTAGACAAATCTCCTTACACAAGATAAGAAATTTCTTTCCCGAGGATTGGGAGAAGCCAGACTCATTGCCAGCACATGACGACTTGCCCCAGAAATTTAATTGGAAAAGCCCTGAAACTTATTTAAAAAGAATAAAAAGAAAACAAAGCAAATAACTATCATTGATCAATGACTCAATTAAGCTACTGAACAATGTCCACAATATCTCCCACCAACTTGGCACCACAATTTCAAATACTAATAGTTGAATGACGTACACAGGTGATGCCAATCATATCATCTAAGTAACTTATTCTCTCATTTTGTAAGAAAATGAAGTACATTATGAGTACGGTGAACTTGCCAAAAGCCCATCAAAGTCAGAAAACCCAACAGGAGATCTGTGATTAGAATATTTGAGACTATTATGTCAACACCATTGGAACTTGATCAATTCCGGAGAAGGACACATTAGACCAACTAATTCTCAGTGGGAGTGTGAAGCATTATGTTAACAAGCATGCAGTACAAGTCAGAGGCAAAGGCAGAAAAAGAGTTGAAAATTCTTATGTCAGCCGTTCAAATCCACTTGTAGGTGGACGAAGGGTCTCATCATTTTTCACATGCCTGGATCAAAGGTTAAAAACTCCAATTAATTTGTTACTCGTAGAAGTCATGGATCCAAAACACGACTTCAACAAAATTGAAAATCACGTGTAGTTTAGAAATAAGATCCCAAACCACTCAAACTTGTAAAGGAGGAGGAACTCACCTCTACCTGACTTATAGTAACTCTAACAACCAATCAAAGGATCCAATTATGTATGTTGGCATCACATTCAATAAATCCTTGCTTCTATACCATGCAATTCAAAATGCCCTTGTTGCTTCCACAACATTGGCAAAAAACTACAACTTAATATGAAATATGTGATTAGTAATCGCATAAGCTTTGTAAGGCAAAAATATATCATAGATCATATACCATTTACTGTATGATGCAATCTCTAACTTGTAGTTCAATTGAACCCATAGTATTGTCTATATCATTAAGCTCGACCATATTAAACTGCTTAGATATAATGCCTAGTTATAAATAGTAATACCAAGTATACACCAAATTGTACATTATATACTTTCCACAACATTCCAATGCAATCAAGGGTACAGAATCATTTCAACCTAGAAACACTCTCAACAATAAATATTTATCAACAAGCAAAATCATATAAACAAATTAAATGTTGAAGAAAGCATGCATGAACGCCAACTGACATACCAGGATTTGGGAAAAATCTTCTACGATCATTAGGACAAGCTACAAAAAGGGTATTCTGCGGATTGAAAATTGCTTGACATACCAAGACAAACCACTCTCGCAACACACCAGGGCCCGTCGCTTCCTCATTTTTAAACTCCATAAATAGACCACCACGCAATCCCTCGGGGTCTGCATGTGCAATGTACTCAAATGATTCTGCCAACAATTGTGACCTGTCAATGAGCATCTCATGAAGCTCCTCATAGTCATCCTTCACTTCAGGAAGCATCATCAATGCCAAATGCCTCCTAGATTCAAAATCTGTCACATCCTTTTGCTCAAGAAGCCATCTGTGATCATCACTCCGCTTAGCATATTTAATAATTAGATAACATACAGAAATCTTCCTATGCCTCAATTTCATCGAAAATTGGTCCTCAGCACCACGATAAAGTTTAGAGGTGCTATTCAACTCCTTCAAAATATCAAGATACTGGCACCATCCTAGACGAAGATGTTCACCTTCCCTCTTCTCTTCCGCAGCCAAGCATTCTTCCATTTTCTGAAGACATTGTTCCATGTTTCCTACTAAATCAGCAAAAATACCATGAAGAGCCTTAATCTCTTCACCATAACAGGAAAGGTTACAATCAGCACAAAATGGCATCGAGATTGAACCCCCTAAACCCACCTTCTCCATGATTGCAGCACGTAGGGGGAGTAAGAAAGCCGTGAAGTCATTGACATCACTTGAGGATGGCCCCAAGCTTGTGGGCGATGTCATACTTGACACCAGATCATTAGACAACCTAGCTGCAAGCTCTCTAACAAACGGGAAAATCTCTTGAACTCCAATTGATGTCTTATTACTATCACTGATTTTGGAACTACCAACGCCAATATATTCCATCATTGATCCAAGACTACTTCTACACAAGGAATACAAAGGATCATCATGAGCAGCTCTACCGAGCAACTTGCAAAATTCTAACACTATAGGTGCACACATCGAGTGTATAGCTTTTGGCAACAAAATACTACTCGAATTAACAAATTCCCGAATTGATTCATCAGCACACTCCTTGTTACCTTTATGGGGCGACATATAGAGCATAACCAAAGCCGCAGGCGCACGTGAAGATAAAAATATCTGCAGATACCCAGCAGCTTCTCCGCTGTCGGTTTTCGGGGTCCTGGTCAAGAACTCCACTAGACCCGACTTGACAAAGCTCGAAGACGGCGTAACGTCGCCCTTGCACAGCCGGTAAATAAACGAAATCATGTCGTCGATCACCTGCCAAGCTTTGGGGTAACGGGTGCTCCGCATGCGAGCCACCAATTGAAGTCCGGCGTCGTTCTGAATCGAGCATTCGGCTAAAGACTGCTCCAACTGAAGCTGCTTCCCGCGGTAAATCAGCCTCTGCTCGATCGCCGGTATTCCGGTAATCTCCTGAATCCGTTCGTGGATCGATTCGACTGTATCTTCGGAGTTCGCATTTAGAACTAGGGTATTACCTCCAGACATCATTCTGACGAAGAATTGCAGTCTGGAGGGTGAATGAAACGGCTGGATACGAGTCGAGGAAGAACAAGATGCCCATCGGGCATCGGAGATCGTAGGCTCAATCTGAGATTCTTGTTGCTGCCGATGCTGTTGCTGTTGGTTGTGGTGAGGCGGCGTGATCGGATTGGTTGAGATGGAGTTGATGGCGTTGGGTTCAATCTTCCTCATCCTGACGGAGACTAAATTCGATGAGAAGTCGTCGTCGTCGTCGTCGGTAGGCCCATAATCGTCCAATTTGCGCTTGGAAGAGATGGTATCGAGGCGTTGATGAACGCAATCGATTGAGGTCTCCACGAGATGCATTGAAGGGCGGCCTCGCGAGGGGGGTTACGGCAGGCGTGAGTCCATCGAATCGAAAACCCCCAAAAGCAAAACGAAGTACAGAACTGTGAGAGTTTTAGGGGAAGA
>JAULJZ010000009.1:5989268-6047102 GCA_032270985.1 Heliamphora pulchella | reverse complement strand
GGGGGGGGAGGGAGGGGGGGTGTGCACTCCTTTGATGGAACACTGTTATATTTGAAGAGCGCTTAATACCAGCTATTTCATTGGTCAATTATAATGTGTTTAAAAATCACATGACTGTGACCAAATCTCCTCTTTCCCTTCAGTTCTTGGAGTCCTAAAGGTCTCTTTTATTTAATTCTTATTCGAGTTTATCGTGTTTAGTTTTTTTTCTTCCTTTTTTGTGTGTGTTTTTCTGATGATAGTATGTTTCCATCATTGGTGTGAACCTAATTATTATCTAGGCAGTTTTGTTTTGACAGGATTGATTGAGGAAGCAGCTATTCCCTATCTATGACTTCAAATTGGAGAACTTGGATGAGAAAGTGGAAATATTATTTCTGGACCAGTCGTATGAATTATCCTCTCTCAATCTCTCTTCCTTCCATATCAAAAATTAAGTTTGTGTTTCAAAGGTTCATTCAGGAAGTTAAAAAAATAGCGAACCAAAACTATCTCTACTTGACCATTTTTAGATTTTTAGTATATCAAGAGTGGTATGCATCCTCTCCCTTTTGGCTCTCGTTTTGGCTAAACGTTTGGCTCTATGTACTTATGAATTCCTATGAAAATCCTCATTTCACATTGGCTAGCGTAGAACATAAATTTCTTTACACGAGTTAGCATCTCCGATATTTTGCATGCCTTGCTGATGATTGCGTGAATTGGTTTATGAGAAGCATAACACTTATGTTATCTTCCAAATATTTAACCCAGCCTCATGGTTTAATAATTAAAATGATCTGTTTTATTTTTGGATAAAAATTTTCAAACTCTCTATTACTGCCTACAGAAATGTTGTTGGCCTGATCACCATGCCCTTTTGATGCTGCCTCCTCTTCTGGCTTAAGAGATGCTTTTAGCTACTCTAGACAGCGGAGTGTCATTTGGCCATTATTGCTATCCACATCAACACTCAAGTGGCCAAATTATTTACTTTAGTACCTAAGTTACACTGCACAATTCATTAATCCACACAAGAGGATTTCATGCACATGCACATAGACATTCCAACATGCTGATTCAAGCTGAAAAGAATGGGACAATGTGGGAAAACCATGTGCTAGTTTTGGTTCATATTTGTTATGTATATGATTGAAGTGGTGCAATGTTTACTTCTGTGCAATAGTTTCCCAAAAGAAGAAGAGAAAGAATTTAGGAGGGAAAAGAAACCCCAAAATCAAGATGAACCTTTAGCAAAAAAATGCTCGGTTGCTTATCAATTTCTTTCATTTTTGTAGCAGGATTTGTTAGAGGTCAATATCTGTAACCACCTAGAAAATATATGAATATTCTGGGACCTATGATAGGATTTGGATGACATAATGGAAAAGTCGACATAATATGCTATTTGTAACATTGCGAAGTTTTGAAAACTGAGGACAATTTAAAAGTGAAGATGAGGAAGTTTATTTATTCAGTTCAAGCATATGCTAGACTTCGGGTTATTCTTGAAGGAACAAGTGGTTCTGTGCATAGGGAGGAATTCCTGTTTCTGCAGAAGTTAGTTCAGAGTAGAAGTGATTTGACTGACAAAACACTGATTAGGGCACATAGGTTCCAACTAGATATTCTTATTGCTACCAAGACTGGGATTCAGGCATTTTTGCATCCAAGTGTTAGTCTCTCTCAAGCTTCTCTCATTGAGGTTTTCCTCTACAAGAGGTGCATAAACATAGCCTGTGGAAATTCGCTTCCCGCAGAGGATTGTACCTGTGAAACATGCCCTATGAGAAATGGTTTCTGCAACCTTTGCATGTGTGTGATTTACAGCAAGTTTGATTTTGAGATGAACACATGCCGGTGGATTGGTTGTGATTTGTGTTCTCATTGGATGAACACAGACTGTGTTATCCGCAACGGATTGATTGGCATGGGCCCTGGTGGTAAAGCTGGTTCAGTTCCAGCAGATATGCTTTTCAGATGCCGAGCTTGCAGTAGAACATCTGAGTTATTGGGTTGGGTCAAAGATGTGTTGCAACACTAGGCACCTAGTTGGGATCGAGAAGCACTAATAAGAGAACTTGATTATGCGAGTGAAATTTTTCGTGGGAGTGAGGATCCCCGAAGGAGGAAACTCTTCTGGAAGTGTGAGGAACTCATTGACAAACTGAAAGGCGGGATGGCAGAACCGATGGCTTGTAAAGTAATATTATCATTCTTTCAAGGTATTCACTAAGTTTAACATTATATTAGATGTGCCTATTTGTTGGGTAGACTTAACAGATATGGAAATTCATAGAACAAACATGGAAAATCATAGCAAGCCAAGTGGAAACTTCATTGCTTTCATGGTTAAATGTCAATTGCAAATTCATAGAATTGAGCCCAATTAATTGGATTCTGTTGGTAGTGCATTATTATTCCCCACAAAGACGGAAAATGCTTTGATCTAGGCACTCTTTGTTATTTGTGGTAATTGCATTTAATGCATTTGTTTAAGTTGCTTTTAGTACAGCCCCATCATTTTCTAAATTAATCGACTTTGTGACTCCATTTTGTGAGTGATGAAGTGGGCATAAAATTTATGCCTTATTACTAAAAGTTACAGAGTAGGTCTACAGGCTTCCAATAAAAGTTCTAAAATAGTATGAGTGTCGTGCTGCGTGTGTTGCTGACCTGTATTGACTTATTTTAAAGGCCCAACAGATATATGTGTAACAGTGGACTCATGGTTAAGTGGTGAATGGATCTTGCTATGATTGGCATGTTTTTACTCATTATGTTTAGCTAACACTCTAACTACCAATGGCATTAACTAGACTCCTACAATGGCTAACACTCATTTATGATTGGCATGCTTTTACTCATAGGACAATTTGTCTTTATTTATTCAGTTCAAGCGTATGGCTTCTACAATGAAACAAGGTGGTTATCTTACTCAACTTCTAAGAGATTCTCAAAGAAGTCAACAAGAGATAAGTCTCCCAAAGGTAGTGAACTCAGTTCTTCCAAGACAATCTTCAACAAGACAAGCTCAAAATCGTGTAGAAACTATGACCCCTACAACAACACAACCTACACATATTTTGGGATTGAAGATTATTTTTGAATTTTGGAGATATTCACAATTGATGATTACTTTTCAAATCTGGATATATAAATTTTATGTTGATTTGAATGGAATGTATGTGAAATGAATTTACATATTATATGTGTTTGTTATTTTTGAATGAGGTTGAATGATAAATTATAGAAAAATTTATGTTTTAGTAAAATAAAAAATAAAAAATAAAAAATAAAAAATAAAAATCAAATAATTTGTAAAAACAACAAATATATATATATATATATATATATTTGGCAATGAATAAAAGCGCCAAAAAAAGTTTACCATTAACGACACATTTATTTGTGTTGGCAAAGTATTAAAATTAAAAATATTATAATTACTTTCGCCGACAACTATGACATTGCTAAAAGTGCTAAATTTACCCAATTTTTATGATTTTTTGCTGACGAATTTTGTATTTGCCGACACTTCTTTTAACTTATTGGCGACGCATAATTATGTGGCCAAATTTATTACTTTTGCCGATGCAATGTATTAGCGACGCACAACTGTGTCGCCAAATCTATTACTTTCGGCGATGCATGGGGTACACATTGGCAAAATCTTTTCTTGACATACTTTTGGCAACGGATTGGCGACGCATTATTTTTGGTTGCCAAAAACTTTTACCAACCCAATAAGGCTTTAGCCGACAGCTTTGTTTGTGCCGCTGAAAGTGCTTTTTGTTGTAGTGGTAGATTCGGACCTCAGACTTGGGGTGGACTTAGTTTGAAGTGAGATCATGGTCTGGAAGCAGGGTTTGTTTGAATTTAGATGGAAATCATGTTAGGATTGGAATTGAACACGAATTGAGCGGATCTTGATTTGAAAAGAACTCTGAAATTTGAATAAAACAAGTTTAGGATATGAACCCACTTTGAAAACTAATTTTGAGATGAGTTTTGGGTGAATCTCGATTTTAAAACGGAGTTTTTGAATTTTGATGGGTTTTTGGATGAACCTACGATCAAACTTGAAATTTTGTTTAGAACAAGCTTAGATACGTAGAGAATAGAAAATTTTGAATTTTTGGATTAAGTTGGATTTAGTTTTGAATTTGAGGATGAATTTCGGTAGACGTCGGGCTAAACTGAATTTTGAAAATTTGGGAACATCTTAAAATTATGTTAAAACGCGGGTTTGGAACATAGTTAAGGACTAGTTTGAACGGGGAAATAGAACTAACGAGTTAGGATGCTAATTTGCAATTGAATTGAATTGGTTGGCTTTTGAAGACGGGGCCAAATGGGGTTGAGGCTAGGTTGGGTCAAGTTTGAATTTGATTTTTGTTGAGACAAAATTTTGATGATATTTACCATTTTGAGTTTTTCGAGGTTAAATTTGAGGTAGATTAGGGGCTATGTTGAAAGGAAATTAAATTTTTTTAAACTTTCTTTCGATCTTGAATTTTGATCGAAGTTGAATCTAAATTTTGTCAAATGAGTCTTAGATTGAATTTTGAAATGAAAATATGAGCGAAACAGAGTTTTTGTTAAATTTGAACTTGGATCCTAGCGAATTGGTTTTGATCGGGTTGAGTCGTTGTTGGTCCCGAAACAGGGTAGTTTTTTTTTTGTACTAATGAGTAAGATTTTGACCCTTAAAGCGTAGATTGATTTTGAGTCTCGTTTTGCTGTTGTCTTAATTATTGCCAGTTTGTTTCAGCCATCTTGTCACGTAGTTTGATTTTGATCTTGTCGTGGTTTCTGTTTGTTTTGTTTTCGTTATTTTATTGATTTCATTATTGTTCTTTGTTTACCGATTTGTTTGTTTTGTTTTGTTTCAGGGGCGACTTCGCATTCAGGGTTTTGGAGGATCCTCTGACGTCTTGGAGTTGTACACAGCGCACCATCCCCGTAACCGAGAGATTATCGATCGAGCTGGCTTTGGCAGCTTCATCACTACGCTGGAGGGGACCAGCAACGACCGGGTCACCCTTACAACTTTGACTGAGAGGTGGTGGGACACCACCAACACCTTTCATCTTTCCACGTTTGAGGTGACCTTTACTCCTTTGGACTTCTCTCTCATTCCCGAGATTCAGGTGGGTAGCAACCTGATTCTATTCGATCCTGATATCTTCCGGAGCCCTAAGGCTCTTCTACACCTTCTCGGCCACGTGCCCCATTCGATCGACAAAGGGAAGCATACGATATACATGGCTGAAGACGACCTTCCACCATTTTTCCTGCTCCGAGATCCACCACTTCGAGTGGGTGGCGCGTGTATTCCTTCTCTATATGTTTAGGATATCCTTATTCCCGAACATAGAGAACAAGGTGTACCTCCACTATCTCGCTGCTATGGTGGTGGTGGACCAGATCAACTCCTATAACTGGAAAGGAGCTACACTGGTTACATTATACGGGTACATGAGCGCGGCCATTAGGACCTCTGATTTGAGAGTTGGTGGGTACTGGCGCATCAGGGAGGTATGCCTTCTTTCTTTGCTTTCTTTCCTTTCCCATTTCCATATCTGCATATCCATTTCAACTCTACTGACGCTTCTCTTGATTTTCTACCGCTCTGGGTTTATGAGTTCCTGGGCATACGTCAGCCAGTGAACTCTTGCAACGACCCCCTTGTGATCCCTCTGGTACTTCAATGGGACAGACGCCATTGGGGTACGAAGCCTGGTGGGAAGGATCTAGAAGACGATCGCCTTTTCTTGGACAACCTCACTCCCAACCAGGTAAGTCACTTATTGCTCTTTGTTGAGTTGTTCCTTTCATTTCTTATTGACACGCTTCTTTTAACTTTTCGGTCCGCTGGGACATATGGATTGGCATAGAGGAGAGAGCTAGTACTGACTTGATGTAGAGCCACGAGGTTACCCGGACCCGTGTCTTGCTTGAGGGGCCATTCTACAGAGAGTGGTACCTCGGCCAGCTCGGTGTTCGGCAGTCCTTGGGGTATGATCACTTTCGTATCTTGAGGACGCCTCCGGTGGGGATATGTCAGACTAACACTCTCAGTATGGTTGAGAACATCCGAGCCATGATGGGCCTTGATGCTGCCACGCTGATCGAGGGTGAGGATCGCAACTACACGGTCTTTGCTCGAGAGAGTCTCATGCCTGCCATAGGTGCTCATGCTGTCGTGCGGGGTCCTTCTCTTGCTGCCCTGGGCCCTGTTCATCCCGAGCTCCCCTGGATGGTAGACACCTTTGTGGACGGGATCCTCCATTACATTCGGATCCCCGAGCTGGCGGCCCCAGATCCCTGTTCCGATAGCCACAGAGATTCTCCTTCCCCCTGGTGCTGAGCAAGTATGACTTCCTTCCTTCTGTTCTTCATACTGTCGCTTATATCTGACTATACTGAGTCTTATACCCGTACTAATTCCTATATCTGACTGATTCTAGCACCTGATTACATTGACTTGATTCTTCTTTTGACAGATGCCCTGACAGTGGTGCAACCAGTCCCTTCGCCTGATCACCGGGTTGAGGGTATTAGTTCGTCGCTGGGATGCTGCCTTCCGGGCCTATGGCTTGGAGCCTCCTACTCCTCGGAGTGGCCCCGTTGTGGTACTTCTTACCTTTTATTTACATTAATGTGCTCTTTCCTTTCTGCTCATATTTATCCGCCTTAGCTGATGTGGCCGTTTTTCTTCTTTTCAACGTGGGCATGGTGGTGGGCCAAGGAATCGCGGTGGTCGCATAGCACCTGCTGCCCCAGCTACACCTTTTGCTTAGACTTCTGCTTCTACTGCTACTGCTTCTTCATCCCACGCTTAGACTCCCAATGCTACACAAACGATTGACAGATCAGAGGAGGAGACGGAGGAGGTTGGGTCGACATCTGGAGAGTTGTCTCAGGGAGACTACGTTGTCCGGAGGAAGAGAACCCAACGAGAGTGAGCTTTCTGATCTACCATACTGATAAGGATTTTATATCCCTTGTTTTTATTCTTGGAGGACTACGTGCCTATTCTTTTTTAGGCCTGCATGCCCATTGATATAGTTTAACACTATGTTATGATCACACTGACATACTGCTCTGATTCATTGTTCTGGTACACTACCTCGACACATATTACACAGATACATGCTGATCCAAACTGATATACTAATTTTGACATTCACCATAGATATACTGATGGGGCCTGCGTGCCTTTGATTCTTCCTTCGGCCTACGTGTCACGTCATACACATATGCACATTACTTTACTTTTGATGGGGGTTAGGCCTTCTTGCCTTGTGATTTACACTTTTTGATTATCATGGATGTTTAGACTTTTTTATAACATGAAAAACACTCTTGAATGCTTAGACTTTGATTATGCATGATGTACGACTCGTGAGTTGTGATCTTGTTATATGAACTATTTTTTTTTGTTGCCAGTTGCTAACTGGTGCACAACTACAGTTTGGGGTGTATTAGCAAAATGGGGACAGGCTGCAAAAATTTTTGCACAAGAAAGGTGGCGGCCGTGAGAAAGAATATACGACTATTAGGTTTGGATATGGTGGACTGAACTCTTACAGAGAAAAGTTCACGGTCTGGATGTTAGGTATCATGGCCGTGAGGTTTGGGATTAAAACATGATGGCCGTTGGGTTACAAGATGACGGCCGTAGGAAAACGGTGACGGTCGCAGCAAAGGATTTTGCCACGAAACTTGGAGCAGATTCTGTGGGTTCCCCCCATTTCTGGATCTATAAAAGGGGCAGCTGTTCCAGACCCCCACTATTTTGGATATCTTATATCCTCCTTGCATCCTTATTGCCCACTCTTACAATAACTCTTTGTCAGCTTGGATGAGCGACTTCTCGTCAGTTGAGCGTCAGAACTTTCTCAAATATGGTCTAGATGCGTTGTTCTCTCTGCGATCCCTGAGGGTTGATTGGCATCTTGTGAGAGGAGCAACCCAACTATGGGATCCTGAGGTTCAAGTATTTCGTTTTGGTGCTAAGGAGTTATGCCCGACTGTAGATGATTCCTCGGCCATTCTGGAGATCTCGGGCCGAGAAGAGGTCATAGTTTCTACACCTTTCTCGAGTCCTAGGGATAGGTTGATGCAACTCTATGGTTACTCCAGGAGTGAGGCTTCTGTTATTACTCACGACGGATTCCTCGATGTGGCTCGGATTGCAGACCCCTTCGGGCCACAGGGGTCTCTTGGAGACTTCCCTTTTTAGCTTCAGCGCAGGTATGCTATTTGCATCTGTCTTTTAGCTCGCTTCCTCTTGGGACCGTCGGATGGGCGAGCTGGCTCTTCCTTGGTAGATGTGGCTCATTAGATGGTACTAACAACACAAGATTAATCAATTGAGATCATTGTTGGAGGTAAAATAGCAAAAATCATTATTTTTGCAAACGATTTTTAGTTAAAAATTAACTGGACGGGCAAACACCGAAACGGGCTCTAGATAGAAATTTTGACGTCGAACGATCAAAAATAAAACCCGTGCAACCGAAGTTAATTTAGAAGAATATCTTTTACCGGATAAATCTTCAACTATGTTTTTGATTTCGAGTTGGACCTTCTGTTAGATCTTCTACTTTATTCCTTATGCGATTTCCGAATATAGTGTGGGCTATAATCCTCTGAGAACTCGTACTGACAGAACCTGGACAGCTTTAGTTTTGAAGACAAGTTATGAAACTGGTTCAGCCTACCCGCATATTTATAGGGTTACAGCAGGGACCTATGGAGTAATTATGAGTAAGACTTCTAGTGAAACACAAACACTCATTAGCGGTTTCTGTAATTAAGCAAACCTCTTAACGGTATCTGTAATTATGAAAACCTTGTAGTGATTTCTACAATTTTCATAAAACACTGAATTACAATTCATACCACTAAAAAACTATAATTGCACTTTGACCCATAATCACAAAACTTTCTTGCATTAAACTCCTGTTATTAAATGCTTAACATTTCTCCCTAGTTAAGATTCTCGATACCCGCCAATTAAATTTAATTACTGACAATTTAATTTAATCGACAACTTAAAATTTCCTAAACTCTTCTGTTTAACTTATTTGATTGCCGGATAATCAAATCTACCTGTAGGATTTGACCCGGTCAAAAGTTATAAGCTTCCCCAAGGGGGTATCGTCAATCCCAATCATTCGGGACGTGAATTCCATCAATAATTAATATTCTCCATATAAATAATACCGTTATCTAATTCACCGGGAATATAGACCCATATAAGATCACACCCTCTAATTAATCAAAATAACGAATTTTAAATATATACAAATCAATTATTATTTCAGGATTAAGAGCATAAGCACTATTCATAATAACCTTCGGTTGTGAATTCATTTATATAGTCAGTATAAAATAAATTATCCCAAATGTGCCGTTCAATACACACAAAGTGTTCTAGCACAGAGAATTGGAACAATAGACGATTCTATTATCTGTTCTCCGTAACCAAGACAGGCCTACTAAAACTCTGTGCTACAGTCGTACCAATGGTATGTCCATTTTCATCTAAACTGTGAACATATAAGTTATATTCTACAAGAGTCTAAAATCTAATCTTCTGTGTGTATGTTGTACTCTACACACTAGATTAAATACTGTACAGAATATTTGATACCATGCATAATATTAAAGAAATGCTATACAAATATTGCTCACTAAGATTCTCATAAAATAAAAAAAATTAATTTTATTAAAATAAAATTAAATACTAAAAGCATGGTTTTTAGTATACTAACCCTAACAATCTCCCACTTATACTCAAAACCATGCTGCCATACATCTGACTCCCATGCCTTTTACATGACTATCAAAAGTCTTAACTGGTAAGCTCTTTGTAAAATGATCTATAAGGTTGTCTCCTGATGCAATCTTGATCACAACAACACCTCTCTGTATAATTTCTCGTATCAGGTGATATTTACGCTCAATGTGCTTTCCTTTCCTGTGGACCCTTAGCTTCTTCGAGTTTGCAACCGCTCTACTATTGTCATAATAAAGTGTAATAGCCGACTGAACTGAAGGGACAACAATCAGATTGAACAGGAAGTTCGTGAGCCAAATGGCCTCCTTGGCTGCTTGAGAAACTACCACGTACTCGGCCGCTATGGTGGAATTAGCAATGCAGGACTGCTTGATACTCTTCCAACTTATAGCTCCACCTCTTGAGGTAAACACATATCCTGAGGTAGACTTGGGGGAATTCTTATTAGACGAGAAATCTGAGTCTGTGTACGCTAAAGGTACTAGACTGTCTGTCTAGTAAACCAACATATAATTATTAGTCCTTTTTCTAGTACTTGATTAAATCCTTTATCGTAGTCCAATGCTCCTGCCCTGGGTTAGACTGATAACTTCTAACCATGCCAATGGCAAAGTAGATGTCGGGTCTAATGCAAAGCATAGCATACATGAGGCTTCCTACTGCCGAAGCATAAGGAACCACTTTCATCTTCTCTATCTCATCAGGTGTCTTAGAACACTGATCTTGGATAGAGTGATTCCATTCCTAAAAGAAAAAAACCCTTTCTTAGAATCCTACATGCTAAAACGAGCAAGGATGTCATAGATATACTTTACTTGTGATATGCCCAACATCCTTTGATTTTGATCTCGCATAACCTTGATCCCAAGGATGTGACTGGTTTTTCCAAAGTCCTTCATATCGAACTACCCAGATAACCATACTTTAATCGTAGATAATGCCCCCACATCATTTTCAATGAGCAAGATATCATCTACATAAAGTATTAGGAAAATTACCACGCTTTTGTCATGTTTGTTGTACACATAGGACTCATCCGGACTCTGAAAAAAATCATGAGACTTTATGGCTTGATTAAACCGATTGTTCCAAGACCTCGACGCTTGCTTAAGTCCATAAATGGATCTCTTAAGCTTGCACAACATGTGCTTCTAGCCCTTTGCAATGAATCCGTCTAGTTGTATCATATAGATACACTCGTCAAGACTTCCGTTAAGGAAAGCTGTCTTGACATCCATTTTTCAGATTTCGTAATTGAAATGAGCAGCAATGGAAAAGAGGATCTGGATAGACTTAAGCATGGATATCGGTGAAAAAGTTTCCTCATAATTGATCCCTTCTTTTTGAGTGAACTCTTTTGCAATAAGCCTAACTTTGAAGGTTTCAACCTTCCCGTCTTCTCCTTTCTTTCTCTTGTAGATCCAGTTGCATCAATAGATTTTTTTCCTTGGAGTGGCTCTACAAGTTCCCAAACCTGATTGGAATATATAGATTCCATCTCTAAATTCATAGCCCTTTGCCAAAGATCTGCATCTGTATCTTGTAGTGCTTCATTGTAGTTCCAGGGCTTTGTATCCAGTTCTGTCAGGATCTTTTCAAAAGACACTCCCAAGAACATATATCGATTAAGTGGGTGAACAACCCTCCCACTACAACGAGGCACTACCTGCGTCTGTGTACTAGTAGTAATACGCTATGCAAAATCTGAACCCTATGTATCAGCACCATATTCTTGATTTACACCTGTCCCGACAATCTTCCCACTCTGATGAGGTAATGGGATATCAGTGACTTGTGGTTCCTCTTCTGTTCTACTGGTATTTTCTCTCAGTTCTTCCAGAATAATATTGCTTTTGAGCCTGTGGTCTATAATATAATCCTCTTCCGAGAATCGAGCATTGGTGCTAACAATGACCTTTTGATCCTTAGGATTATAAAATAAACCACCCTTCGTTACCTTGAGATACCCCACAAAAAATAGACTTCTGTCCTCGATTCCAATTTACCCGTGTTCCCTTTCAGCACATGTGTTGGACACCCCCAAATTTGAATGTGTTTCAGACTAGGCTTAAGCCTGGTCCACAATTCTATGGGAGCAGAAGGTATTGACTTAGAAGGTAACAAGTTTAGAATGTAAGTCGCTGTCTCCAATGCGAGTCCACAAAATGAATTGGCTAATACTGAATGGCTCGCTGGACTTTACTATCTCCATAAGAGTCCTATTCTTTCTTTCTGCTACACCATTCTGCTGCGGAGTGTCAGGTGCAGTCAACTGGGATATAATCTCTTCTGATGACAGGTAATCCCTAAACTCTCCAAAGAGGTATTCCCCACCACGGTCGGATTATAGTGATTTGATATTTTTACCCAGATGCTTCTCTGCCTCTACCTTGAATTTTTGAAATTTCTCAAATTATTCAGACTTATAGTGCATCAGGTAAATGTATCCATACCTTGAGTAGTCATCAATGAAACTAACGAAGTACTCAAAGCCATCTCTATTCCAGATTGTCATAAGACCACACACATCAAAATGAACTAGCTCCAACGGTTCTTTAGATCTATAGCCTTTGGCCAAAAAGGGCAAAGCCTTTAGGAGATATGCCATACATATCATTCACAAATGTACTAGAACAAATAAATTATTTATTTTTCTTCACAACGATAGAGTTACCAAAATGAACAGAATATTTGTCCTTTTTTAAGCTCGAGACTGAAATTAAATTTCTTCTAATCGAAGGTACATAAGACAATCTTTCAGAAAAAGTATCCTATCTCTACTAAAACTTAGAGTGACATCTCCTACTATAACTGTTGTCACCCTTGTATTATTGCCCATATGCAGGAATATTTATCTTTGTATTTTTCTTGGAACCCCTGCAAAGAATTACAGACATGATTAGTGGCTTCCGTATCTACACACCATGTACTAGTAGATAACATCGCTAAACATGTTTCAACCATTAGTGAATAGAAATTACCTGGTTTGTTCTACTTACTAAGAAAAACTAAACACTTCTTTTTTCAATGCCCAAACTAGTTACAGTGATAGCACTTGCCTCTTGGCTTCTTCACACCAGCTTTTAGTCCCTTAATTGCTTTTGGAGCTGTGCCTCCCTGTGTCTAAATTTTTTTCTTCTTTTTGCCTTTTGGCTTAGATAAAGAACCTTTCTTAGCCACACACACAAAATCTAGCTTCCTAAGAACACCCTCGGCTGCTTGAAGTTTCTTAAGAAGTTCTGCCAATGAAAAACTAAGCTTGTTCATGGTGAAGTTTAGGCAAAACTACTTAAAACTTTCAGGTAGTGACTAGAGTATGATATCTATATGAGTTTTTTGTCAATTTCAGCTCCTAAGATTTTCAGTTCATTCAGAAGACTGATCATCTTCAGAACATGTTTCCTAACTGGGGTGCCTTCAGCCATGTTTGCATTCATTAGAGATTTCATGGCCACATGCCTAGCAGCACAATTCTGATCCCCAAATATTTTTTTAAGGTTCATTATCATGTCATAGGCACTAGGTATAAACTGATACTGATGTTGCAAAATATTTGACATTGAAGCCAAAATGTAATAGCGAGCTATTCGATCAGCTTTCTACCACTTTATATGGGCCTGGGTTTCCTGTTCGGTTGCGCCCACATTAGGTACCAGTGGACATATCTTAGTTAATATAAATTTGTAATGCTTGGAAGTTAAGACAATGTCCAAGTTTCATTTTCAGTCAAAATAGTTTGGTCCCGTAAGTTTGTTTTCTTTGAGTATTGAAGTGAGTGGGTTGAAAGCTATTTTAATCTTGAAAATCACATAATTAAAAATATCATTAATTATTATGAGCAAAACTATGAATTTATTTTAATTTAGTTCCCTCTATCATTTTAAAAGAAATTCGCTAGCACCTCGGTCCCTTGTGAATAGCATGCCTTGAAGGGAGGACGTCTACTATCCATCGTTTGTCCAGACAGGTCAATTCCTTTTAATTTTACTATATAAGCAACTGACTCTGCCAAGTAAAATTAAATAGCTGACATAGTTTCAGTCCAGTAAATAATAGCTGTGACTCAGATGGAGAGAATACTATTATATATAGCTAAGTGTTAACCATCATCTAATCCCAAATTAATAGCTTCGCAATGAACCCTTCAGATGGAAAAGTGATCCACACTAACAATTATCTAGAATTATCCATAAAGGAGATTTGTACTGGCAATATCGCAATTAATCTGTCCGATGGGGAGTTAGGCCTTACTACCACAAACTGGTGATGGAGACCGCGAAATTTATCTGTGAATAAATTCTCTCCTACTTAGATTTTTAAAACATTTTTTAGAGTTATAAAAAATTCGTTTAACTAAAATAAATTTATTAATTTTGAAAACCACATGATTTAAAAGAATCAAATATCTTTTCGTGTACACGATTATAAAGATTCTAATTTATCAAACCATCTTTTCGTGTTTTAATGCGTAACAAATAAAATTTAATAAATGTACAATTTTTTCTTCAGCTTTTCAGCTAAGGTAGTGATTATAGGTATTTATTTATTTTATTTTTTGTTCCATATTTTTTGAAAAATAATAATTTATTTAGATTAAATATTTTTTCATTTAATTAAATCAAAATTCGAAAATAATTCTCACATTTTTTCAAGATATCCGATTTTATGAAAAATCATCTTAAACGCTATATTTTGTAAAAAATAAAATATCTAAAGTTTTTTTATTTAATTAAAATTAATTAATTAAAAAAACTTAATTTTATTTTCCACTACAAAATATTTTAATTAAAATAGAATTTTTAAATTAATTAAATTAATAGGATAATATAAAACAGATATGCAGCATCCACGCAGTTCATATATTTATAAACAAGATATGCATATATCCCGATTTTATGATCAAAGCAAAACGCTGAAGCGTTTTAGTCTTCTATTGAGGATACACTGCAATAATTCATGTTCGTCTTTGATTCTTGTACCCCGATTGCATCAGGATTTTCTGATACTGTGTGATATACAAGTATATCATCTATCAGTCTTCAATCATATCAAAAATCGAATAAAATAGCCCCGGGAATAGCCGAACCACCACTGGTGCCACCGCTCCGGCTGCTTCAGGTTGCTTTTGTCGCCTTCTCCGTGATCCATTTTTGATGCTTTTTTACCAAAAAATTGCTCTCAAAAAGTAGTATTTTTTTATCAAAAAATCTTCTCAAAAACAGCCTTAAAAACTGTCGAAAAATAGCCTGGAAACCACTGTTGCCGCCCACTAGTGCCGCTGCCCCAAACAATCCCCTGCTTGGGCTTTTTCCACTGGTTATTTTGCACCCATTTTTTTTTGAAAAAATAGCTCAAATATCCATTCACATGATGCTTTGAAAAATGCCTCAAAAATAATCCCGAAATAGCCCTAAACCAGCGCCTGTTGCTCTGCCGCCGCTGGAAAACCACTGCTGCTTGCTGCTTGTTTTGCACTATTTTTGGCCCAGTTTATTTTATGGTTTTTGAACATTATTTTAAGATATGTTTATAACTATTTTTTTCTTAAAAAAACTGCTCAAAAAATAGTCCAAAAAATTATTAAAACTGCCGTCGAACCGTCGCCGGCAAAGCCGCTAGTGGTGGTGCTGTTTTGCTAATTTTTTCCACTGTTTTTGACTTATTTTTGCTGCTGTTTTTAATGCATAAATACTGTAGAAAATCCACTGAAAAAACTGTTTAAAATTGATTAAAAACTTACCGCGATCTGTGGTCCGTAAAAATCTGAAACTACTGCCAATACCGCCATCGTTCTTCGTGTTCTTGGATATATTCAATCAGTTCTTAAATAATTTAAACAGATATTTAAAAATATAAAACTAGCTATTACATCAATCCTATGTCCCGAATACTCACATTCGATCTATCACGGTCAACCCCCGTGATTTTAAAAATAAATAATCATCATACAAACCCATTTAATCAAACATGAATAATAATATGAAGATCATAAAATCAGGATTAGAACGCTTGCAAAATCGAGTTAGTACAGTTCTAAAATTACCTTGCTCTGATAAACCATAAACAAAAAAAAACGGCTCAGATACCAATTATTGGAGGCAAAACTGCCAAGATTATTATTTTTGCAAACAATTTTTGGTTAAAAATTAACTGGACGGGCAAATACCAAAACTGGCTCTAGATAAAACTTTTGACGTCGAACGATCAAAAATAAAACCTGGTCAAATTTTTAACAACGTTTTTTATTCTGAGTGAAAGCTCCTGTTAGATAATCTTCTGTATTTTCTTATGCGATTCTTGGATATAGTGTGGGCTATAATCCTCTAAGAACTCGTATCGACAGAACCTGGACAACTTTAGTCATGAAGACAAGTTATGAAACTGGTTCAATCTACACACATATTTATATGGCTACAGCAAGGACCTGTAGAGTAATTATGAGTAAGACTTCTAGTGGAACACAGACACCCATCAACGGTTTTTGCAATTAAGCAAACCTCATAGCGGTATTTGTAATTATGAAAACCTTGCAGTGGTTTCTGTAATTTTTATAAAACACTGAATTACAGTTCACACCACTAAAGAACTATAATTGCACTCTGACCCATAATCTCAAGACCTTCTTGCATTGAGCTCCTGCTATTAAATGCTTAACATTTTTTCCCACGTTAAGATTTTCGATATCCGCCAATTACATTTAATTACTGACAACTTAATTTAATCGGCATCTTAAAATTCCTTAAGCATTTTCCCTTAACTTTTTTGACCGCCGGATAATCAAATCCACCGGCAGGGTTTGGCCCGGTCAAAACTTATAAGCTTCCTTAAGGGGGTATCGTCAATCCAGATCATTCGGAACCTGAATTCTGTCAATAATAAATATTCACCATATAAATAATACTGTTATCCAACTCACCGAGAATATAGACCCATATAAGATCGCACCGTTCAATGAATAAAAACAACGAATATTAAATATATGCAAATCAATAATTATTTCAGAATTTAGAGTATAAGCACTATTCATAATAATCTTGGGGTGTGAATTAATTTATATAATCAGTATAAAATTAATTACCTAAAATGTCTCGTTCAATACACACAAAGTGTACTAGTATAGAGAGTCAAAACAATAGACGACGCAATTATCTGTTCCCCGTAACCAAAACAAGTCTACTAAAACTCTGTGCTACAGTCGTACCGATAGTATGTCCATTTCCATCTAAACTGTGAACATAAAACTTATATTCTGTAAGAACCTAAAATCTGATCTTTTGTGTATAAGCCGCACTCTACATACCAGATTAAATAATGCACAAAGTATTGAATATCTATGCATAACATTAAAGAAGTGATATACATACATTGCGCATTAAGATTCTCATAAAATGAAAAACTAATTTTATGAAAATAAAATTAAATACTAAATATATAGTTTTCAGTATACTAATCCTAACACTATTATTTGAAGAAAATGATATACACTCATCATATGCATATATACAAGTTTGAAACCTATGTTTCCCTTCCAAAAGTTTAGAATTTTAAATGATGACTATGTCATATCATAACCCTCAAATACTTATTCTTGTTCTTTTAAAACCATCATTGTACGTAGAAAATCTGCTTTCATTGTAAAATCCAGCTAACCGGCCCAACACATGCATCCTAGCTCAAATATATTTATATATATGTATCAATAGCCCAAGGGACAAGAAATTTGATAAAAAGTCCAATGAGAATGAAAAATAACATTTTTCAAGACATTTGGCCAAAAAAGAGTGAAAAATAGTTAAGAACATTTGACATACTCTCACTATTTTAGTCATAACTTTTTCAACAAAAAGAATTTTATTGTGAGAGTGGTGTCATTAGAAAGACAACTTTTGAGACTTTGGTTTGAGTACAAGAATGACCTAATTCGGAGTTTGGATGGTGAATACGCATTGATTTAAAGAAAACTTTTTCAACTAGCAAAAAAGTTCACTGGTTAGACCGCTCGAGCGGTCTCTTAAGCGGTCTGGCCTATAACAAGAAGCCGAGACTAACCCAGGACCTCCCGATTGACCGCTCAAGCGGTCCTTCGAGCCGTCCTCCATCGAAAATTAATTTTTTTGTATATTTTGAAGCCAACACCCATCCAAACCCATTTTCATGCCAAAACATAGAATTTGAAGTATCTTTAGCCCCTTTTTATACAAAAAACTCTCAAAATCATGATTAACCATTTCTCAAAAACTCCAATTGTTCAATATAACCCAACTCAACCCTCACACACACCTATTAATTTTTCAATCAAGCATGAAATCAACTAGATTTTTACTCACATAACTAAAATATCAACCCAAATTAACATAAAATATAGGAGATAATCTAAATCGTACCTCAAATAGCTTCTATGATTTGAAATCACCAAAGTTTCCCACCTAGGGCTTTGGCTACCTTCTTGGATTCCTCCTTGATGCTTCGATCTTACTCCTCGTACTCTAAAGCTTTAGCTTTTCACTTTATTGCCTCCATTCAAGCTTCTAATTTCACAATTTTGGGTGAAGAAGAGTTAGTGTTTAAGGGTTGATGGGAGTTCTCCAAAATAACCAAAAGAAGAAGAAGAGAAGATATGGGGGAAGGTTGGCATGAATGGGGTAAGGGGTGGGACCCCTTGCCTTCTTTATCTCTCTCTCTCTCTCTCTCTCTCTCTCTCTCTCTTGTGATTGTTCTAGAAAACACATGGCCCGTGTTTGGCTAGTTATTATTATTTCCCTCCTTTTCTTCCTAAATTTTGCTCTCAAAGCCTATTTCTACTCTAATTTAATTTCATTAACTTCATAATTTAATTCCACATTTACAACATGTCAATATCATTCATTATCATGTATCCCAATCTCACTTTTACATATTATTAATTCAACTGTTAACAAACAAAATTTTCTAACATCCACTCCCAAACTTAATTCAGTCTATTCTCTTAACCGATAATATGAAAGAACAAAATAAATACGTACCGAGCTGTTACATCTTTGTCTCAAGTCACATCAAACTTTCCTTTAATCTTAATATCTATCTACATAATTCACTAATCATTCGGTCCTCATAGCATCGGTCTTAATCCGCGATCCTAATCGTTCTTTCGAGATGATATGACTCAAGGCTACATAAAAAAAATAGCTGTGTCTATAGTAACGATCATCTAGAAGGGCACTCAAAATTTGCAAAATAGGAGATCATAACATCGTATCGTAATAAGGATGCTAACACGCCTTTGTCCCCAAGAGTGGCACACTAACATCAAGCTTAACTTTAGAACACTAATATCTCACAAATATTAGAATCAGCCATTTATCATCGTTCAACACGGCGTTAATTCTTACCCAAAATCAACACTTACATGCTTTAAATTTAAACGGATCGGGTCACTACACAAGACTAAATTCAACACTAGGGCTGGAGTCAACCACTTCTACATTGGTCATCGATGATCCATCCATGACCACCATCTCACATCACGTACACATTCTCGAAGAGTAAACACCCTCAATCCAAACTTAAAATCAATCCAAACACACGAGGACTATCACCACTAAGGTTTTCCGAACATACACGGAGGGCTACTCTCCTAACCCAAACACATGTTGCCAAACTCTGAACTTGTTCACAAGGGTTACACGCGTTACCCCAAAAATCGCACATGCCCTTACAGTCAACTAACCACCACCAACTTGAAACCATATCACTACTTGTACTACATCACTCTAGTCCTTTAACCATTGAAACTAACACTGCCACCTGAACTCCGTGGGTGACTAGGATTAAGCACACCACATGAGCCAAACGCATCATAGGTATACACTTACCTCCACAAACTGAATCACATCCCTCGTCATGATGCTATACTCATACCTTTCGGTCTCTCAAGTCTACAACGCTCCAAACTAGACAATTAGTGATCTTTCGTAATTACATTACCCCACTCATCGACACTATCATATACATTCGCGCCTTCCCTTCAAACGGTCGAACCACTGTTCACACTTTAAGAACTCTAAATAGTCCAAAATCCCAAACATAACACAAATCTAGACTCACAAGAGCCTATCAGAAACATACCACGTGAATATCCTAACTGCAAGGTTTTAACAAAATTCCCACTCTGCCAAGAGCTAGAGGTACAATTATACCCTCATAACCCAGAAGAAGCTGCACACAATGGTTAACGATTCTCAATTGATCATTGTAGAAAAGGACTCTAGGTCTCAACACTACTCCCTCGTCAACAAGGGCAAACATTTCTAGTCTACCAACCCAATCCCATAGGGAACACAATCCTACACACTTATATTCATACGGTAGAGCAAACAAACTCCACCCAAAAACCCACGAAGAACTCGGTCTTCCAATCACCCGATCCCGATAGTACCCATTCCCTAGGCATAAACTCACAGATCACAACATGGACACTAATCCATGAAGACTCCTATCTTCCCAAAACAACCAGACCAAGAATCAACCAACGATCCTAACAGTTACACCTGACCAAGGTGGAATAGTCTGCACACCACAAATGTTCGCAAGACAACCGTATCTTCTTCCTAAGAAAGAAATGGCCAGTTAGAAACTATGACCCAACCTCAACGTACTCCCAGTACCCATCAACACTTGGCCCCCAAAGAACCCTATAAATCTCACATTGAGGCCGCATCAACCATAGTCACATAGCTACTGTCGACCCCGATCATGATACTCAGATTATCCGCTACACTAAGCTCTCGATTCTCAGAACTTATTCGAACACACACGAACACCATCAATCCTCATACCTCGTACAACACATCTCATAAGACTACAAGCTCGTCACCAGTCATACACGGAGACACAACGCTAACATTCCCATCGCGTCAAGATCTCACTTCACAAGGTTGTGCTTCACTAACCTAACTCCCACTGGGCAAACCACAGTCATGCCACGGCCTTGAGCCCACTATCCAAGCAACTCACATAGAAAGCGCACGACACCAAATAAAGAAAACCCAGTCCTAAGACCTCTCATCCAAAGTTACTAATAACTCTTACGACCATGCAGACACCTTCCACACTTCTGCTTTCGAAGCACACATTTATCGCAGACATCTTAACCCACGGTTGCTCGCCTATTGCCCTAGGCCACCCTAACCACACAGTACACTGCTGAACCTTATTACTCCGCACTTCCTTCCCATGGGTAAACAACATATTCACCTCTGAACCTAAGGTCAAACACAAATAACCTCTAGACATATCGCACTCAGGATACACTGTCTCAACACTAGGCCAACCACACTATCGAACCCGTCTACGGTCCTTTCAAACTTCATGCACCCAGCATGGTTCCCAAACATAATCTCCTAATCATGAGGATAATGACCTAACCACGAACTTGCATTCTCGTAGGAATCCCACAGAACTGATACTCAAGAATTTCACCACGTAAACAACTTAATCATTGAACTCCCTTAGGGATCTCACTCAACGAGAGTAAAGCTATCGACAATCCGTACAAATCAGGTTACATTTTCAGAAATGTCACCCAAATGCTCGGGTTAATAGGGAAAAGCAAATGGGCTCTTTAAGGAACCACGAGCAAACGAACCCACACTTATACGATCCCAACGCTTAATTTCAACCAAGGAAGAACAATCACATCATAATACAAATGTTATCGACCACCATTCATAATGAGTATACCACTTATCGCACTAGGTCTTCACATTTAGATCTTCACTTAAGCACTTCAACTATCATTCACTCCTTCACATCCCGATGACGCATCTCACGCATCCACAAGACCCTCACCGTTTATCCATTAAGGCATAACACCACACATACTCGCATCACTTTAGGACATTTCGTCATGGGGTCACATCACACCAACTCGATTCCCATCAGGTAGGGAACAACCAAACGGGTAGGCAAAAGCCACGCCATAGTTTCGAGCTCGTGGTTCTGGTACACCCATCAGAAAACACAAAACGTTTAATCGAGAACACCAATCTCTTATGTCACTACACGAGTACCACCAGCATACAGCTATCTGAACATGAAAGCAACTACACGCAACACGAACAAAATGAACCTCACCTACCAACTCTAGACCAAAGGACACCACATTTAGGCCTTAAGCCAGAAACAGACCACCGCCATCATCCCTTTAAGGGATCTCCACTAATCAACACATCATCCTAAAATGACTAAGTCAGCTACACCAACAACTTCTATTACATGCCCCACTAACCTCACACATTTACACTCACATTCTTACCAAACACCATGTATTCTACACAGTCTTCTAATCTTGAAAACGACAACCCCAGCCACAAAATCGTTCTCTGTGAAACTTCCTAAATAACCTCAGATTATCATTCACCACATCACAACTACCACTGATTTACATCTCACCACATATACGCGTATATCACTCGAAAATTAGTCTATTGACAACATCTCCCACCCATATACTTATCATCGTACAACTCCCGACTCCTATTAAAGGATGTAGTTTAGCAATATGCTTCAAAAGAAACTCAAGGGTCATCAACAGACTCTTAAAACTATTTGGCACCACTATGGCTACCAATGACACCCCATAGGGTAAGGGACATTCCCAAACACTGTCTAACCCTAGACTTTTTAACATACCTTAGGCCAGAGATTATTATGCTCCTGTCCACTATGCTACCATCTACTATGCTCCCGTCCATACCTAATCTCAAGGCACACGGCTCATGACATAGCACGACTTAAGACATAGCACGGCTCATGACGAACATAATCCTTAACGAGCCAAAAACCACACCTCATATCCAACCACAATAAACAACCTCCAAGTGGTTTCAAACACCTTACTATACTTATTCGTCAGGCAACTGGTTTCACAACACACAACGGGCAACTAACTATGGTCACCTCCAACTCACATAGGTACAACACACTCCGAACAATCAATGCTCATCTCACAAGCTTACACCTACCACAATCACTGACCATCAGATCGCACTTCCACAACTCACACCACCATCCAGACCACAACTCATCCTAGCCCCACGGGAATAACCCCTATAACAAGGATATCACAACACCCAAATAGGTTGAACTCAACTTAACCTTCTAAAGCCAAGCTACACACTACTCACTACCTAGTCACATCACATCAACACATATTCACATACCAAGGGAAAGCCTCGGAGTAATGCGATAATCCGGGCAACTAATTCAGATTTCTTATAGAAAGAACGTCGGCCAAATGCTTTTCTATTTTGAACCCCAATGTTGTTGATCGGACAGCAAATGGCATGCCACATCACCCCAAGACTCAACCCCCATGCTCATATAAACACACAACACGCGTAAGCAATTCATTCGCAAACTTATGCAAGCACACAATTCATGTCGTGTCATGGTGCCTAATCTCATCAAATAATTCACATACAAAGGTCATCGTTACTTTCCACGACTCCTAGATATTTGAACCTAGAGCTTTGATATATACCATTCTGTCACGACCCAACCCCGAGTCCGTGAGCTAAACCCCAAGTCAAACCATACAGGAACTATAACCATCAATAACTTTTCCAAACATTAACATATGCGCTACAGTATGACATTAAAACGAAGATTTCCTTTCATTTATGCATTCAAAGATTCAAACTAAATAAACCAGGTTTCAAAAGTTTATTTACAAAACCACTTAAGGATAGGTGACAACCTATATTCAACTTTAAGCCTTTATATCAATTACATTCATCCAAATAACTTTACGTACAAACATATTAAAAAAATACTAGATCCTTCCTCTAGCCTTTTTCGTAATGCACCATCCGCCTTGGTATCACCCCTGATCCTCGGGAGCTGAAATGGTTTAGTACACATATATGAACCGAAACTCGTAAGATAAAGACTAACTCAAATGTTATGCATTAGTTGTGAGGTGTGATGGGTGCAACAAAAGTAGAAATGCAAGTTTCACCAATTTGTTATTTGTTCACACGCACACACTCATGCACACAGGTTTATCCCATAAATTTATTTGTTTTCTATTACCCCAACTCTTTATTTCATTATTCACATTCATTGAACCCTTGTTTTTCAACACATTCCTTTCCTTTACATTAACCATGCTACTATTTGATCACCCAATTTCTCAGAAAAATCATATCACATTGTCATGACCCGCTTTCTCATAAAAACCGTATCACATCCAATGAGCCGGCGTCGAATGTAGATTATAGAAACATCGTCCCATTCGCCCTCAATAGGCTACGCAAAACCATTGTGGAATGGGTCACTTTATAACTCATCACGACACAACCACCACATTTTGGGGGCTAACCCGTGGGCTTGTGGTCCCCATCTTGCGCAAGTTTTCAGTCTTTCGCCGTGGAGTTGCTCGAGCCCAACTTAATTCACATCAATCCATACTCGGTTCATTATTCGTTAATTATACTCATTTTTTCATAATCCAGGAGTCCAATCCCACAATCGATTCCTCTCCCAATCATTTTCACATATTGTCATTTTGATTCCAATATCAAATTTCCCATTTCATTTTCACAACACGTTCCATTTTAGTGTTCAAGTTCTCTTTCAAGTCACATGCATCATAAACTTCATTACACAATTTCTCATAATTCACATTCTTTCATTAGTTTCATAAGGTATTAACAGTATAAGATTAATTCAATCGAGACCATGTCGTTCGAAGAAAATGGAATACACCTATCATATGCATGTATACAAGTTTGAAACCCATGCTTCCCTTATAAAAGTTTAGAATTTTAAATGATGACCATGTCATATCGTAACCCTAAAATACCCAATCTTGTTCTTTCAAAACCATTATTGTACGTAGAAAACATGCTTTCATCTTAAAATCCAACTAACTGGCCCAACATATGCATCCCAATCAAAATATATTTATATAGGTGTATCAATAGCCCAACGGACAAGGAATTTGATAAAAAGTCCAATGAGAATGAAAAAAAATCTTTTCCAAGATATTTGGCCAAAATCGGTGAAAAATGGTTAAAAAAATTTGACATACACTCACTATTTTGGCCATAACAATTCCTACAAAAAGAATTTTATTTTAAGAGTGGTGTCATTGGAAAGACGACTTTTGGGGCTTCAGTTTGAGTACAAGAATGACCCAATTCGGACTTCGGATGGTGAAGATACACTGATTTAAAGAAAACTTTTCAACCAGCGAAAAAGACCGCTGGCTAGACCGCTTGAGCGGTTTCTCGAGCGTTCTGGCCCACAATAAGAAGCCGAGACCAACCTAGGACCGCCTAATAAAACTCTCGAGCGGTCCTTCGAGCCATCCTGCGTTGAAAATTGATTTTTTTTGTAGATTTTGAAGCCAACACCCATCCAAATTCATTTTCATGCCAAAACATAGAATTTTAAGAATCTTAAGCCCTTTTTTATATAATAAACTCTCAAAATCATGATTAACCATTTCTCAAAAACTCCAATTGTTCAAAATAACCCAACTCAACCCTCACACACACCTATCAATTCTTCAATTAGGCATGAAATCAACAAGATTTTTACTCACATAACCAATATATCAACCCAAATCAACACAAAGCATAAGAGATAATCTAAATCCTACCTCAAATAGCTTCCAAGCTTTGAAATCACCAAAGTTTCTTACCTAGGGTTTTGGCTACCCTCTTGGATTCCTCCTTGATGCTTTAATCTCACTCCTCTTACTCCAAAGCTTTAGCTTTTCACTTGATTGCCTCTATTTAAGCTTCTAATTTCACTATTTTGGGTGAAGAAGGGTTAGTGTTTAAGGGTTGATGGGAGTTCTCCAAAATAACCAAAAGAAGAAGAAAGAGAAGAGATGGTGAAAGGTTGGCGTGAATGGGGTAAGGGGTGGGACCCCTTGCCTTCTTTATCTCTCTCTCTCTCTCTCTCTTGATTGTTCTAGAAAACACATGGGCCTTGTTTGGCTAATTATTATTGTTTCCCTCTTTTTCTCCCTAAATTTTGCTTTCATAGCCTATTTCTACTCTAATTTAATTCCATTATCTTCATAATTTAATTCCACATATACAATATGTCAGTATCATTCATTACCATGTATCTCAACCTCACTTTCACATATTATTAATTCAATTGTTAACAAACAAAATTTTATAACATCCACTCCCAAACTTAATTCAGTCTCTTCTCTTTACCAAAAACATGGAAGAACAAAATGAACACATACCGAGTCGTTATAGAAGATTTGCAATCGGTTTTGGTTCTATTACGAAAACTATGAACATGGTGGGATCACGACCTTCTAATCCTCCCTCGATAGCATTCACATTCTGTTGATTGGCATGATTCGGAAGAGGGTTGATAGTAATGTTCGGTTTCTGTACAGCGGTGGGCAGAGGGATCACTTTGTTGTCAATCAAATCTTGAATCTCATGTCGAAGCCGCATGCAATTGTTAGTCAGATGATCGTGCCCTGGTGAAAGGCATAGTACTAGGTTGGAATATATCGGGGTGGCAAAGGACTTGGAGGTGGGGTGGGCTCCAAAGGCTTTAGGAAAGCCCTCTCAATCAGATGGATTAGAATCGATGTCAAAGGCACAGTGAGTTGAGTGAAGGTTGTCTTTTGGTTTCAAGGTGGATTTTGGGCAGCTAGCTGAACAGATGGGCTCGCCTGATTTGGGTTAGGATTCAGCAAGTTCACCACATAACTTCGGCTTAAAGCATTGATGGCATTATTCTAATTACTGCCATATGATTTTCATACCATTTTCTAACTCGGTTCTCCTTTCTCAATATCCCCAGACTGTAGAGCATCCTCTATTTGCACCTCAGCATCGAAAACCTGCTCAAATGTCATTAATGGCTGTGTGATCAGATGCTTACGAAACTGTAGCTGCAAGTTCTTCACCATCATTCTTACTTACTCCTTCTCAGTCGATTGGTTTGTCATCTTAGCTCTTTAGCTCTCCACCGGGTTAAAAACTCAACAAAAGATTCTTTGGCCTCCTGCCGGGTTGTCTCGAGTTCCCGGGTGATGACATCTAGCTGGATGTTGTAGTTATACTGGTTGACAAATGCAGTAGCAATGTCCTCTCATGTTCTCATCTTTACAGCATCTAAAGACATAAACCATTTTTGAGTGGCTCCTGAAAAAGATCGCTAGAAAAGATAGGCTTTTAATTGATCATTGATAACCATCGGCGACAAAGTCCCCACATACATTCTCAAATGGATCCTCAGGTCCCCGATTTTGTCAAACTTCTCCATATCAGGTATTTTAAATTTCTTGCATAGCTTAGCATCGGGGAATGAACAGAGTCCCTCGATATTTAGCATGTAGTCCTCAACTCCTCGGGCTTTCCTCAAAATCTTCTTCAACTTGTCGACCATATCAGAAAAGATCAACTCCTTGGTGGCTAAGATTTTTGGGATTCCTGACTGGACGGGCAGTACGACTGCTGGTAGGGCTCCCTTAAGTCCCACATTATCATCCCAAATGTTAGCTACTATACCATCTCCGAGGTCATTCGAAACAACCACATTGGGGCCTGCAACTTGGGTCTGTAAATCTTGGATCTAAGCCTTACATTGAGTCTGAAAATTGGCCAAATTCATTACAGCAGTACTAACTCCTTCGACTGTCCATTGCAATTCCAGAATTGCCCTCATCATATTAGTCATGGCCAGCTCTGGGTCTGCCATCGACAATCTCAACTAGCTGGTACGTCTGAGTCTTTTGCTTGGAGATTAGGCCCAAGTGCGTATAGGTTCTTCTTTTCTTAGAGCTATCATCCTAGGTCTTTTAACTGAAAAGGCTCACATAAATCAGAAGACTTGTTAGCCAGGCCCTAAACTCAAAATAACTCACCCTCAACGATGGATTGGGAGGAGGAAAACTAATCATAATCGGGGTGCTAACTATAGAAACAAAAGCATACCTAAAACAAAAATCACATAACCCTAAAAGATTTATTGATCCTAAAAGAAGGGTTCTAAGAATGTATATGCACATGAAAAGGATAGTAGGTCTTCACTCAGTGTACCTTCTGAATAGAGTCAAGAATATACCTCCCAATGCCAGGAATGGTGCAAGGCATGATTAAATGGTAGGCAATAACTCTTTTTGCCACATCTATGGAAGCATGTGACCAGAAAGCTTGGTGGCTTCCCCGACATAGCCCCGAGACAATAAACTGACTGGGGTATCGGATAGGCAGAACGGGGGTTTGAGAACCAAGCACACAAATATGTAAATGCAAATGCTAATACCGATGAAAAGTTTTCAACAAGAACCATTGACATTTCAAGTTTAGCCCTTTTGTGATTTTTTTTGGAAGACTAGTCCCCAGTGGAGTCACCAAAAAAACTACATGCGTTTCGGGTTGCACGTGAGGGATACACCAAATATATATTGTTTTTAGAAAATATTTTTTTTCACTTTTAAAACAAAAGTTCAAGATATCTGAGCATCCTTTTTGAAAAATTGAGTCGCCATTGAATTTTTGAGAAAAACTAAGAAAAACAAAAAGAAGGCTGCGGGTCTTTTAAAAACATAACGAGAGAAAAATAGGGTTCAGGGACTAAGGTATGAAAAGAGAAGGTGTTAGGCACCCTTTTCACCTAACTAGGAGGTTGGCCTCTACTTTGTCAATATTAGTTCTTGTTATAAACATTTTAAAGGTAACATATATAGAATTGGGGGTTAAAGAGAGTTCAAACAAATGCAATCAATGAAACAAAATCCTAATTATGGTTCCTAGGGTCATGCAATTTGGTTATTATTTCTAGATATACCGCATGTATTGTTTGGGCAAAGCAAAGCGAAAAGCATGTGAATAAATGATAAAGCAAACAAGTAAGGTTTTAAGGGTCATGCAACAATGTTTCTGTCCCTATCACACTGTAAATAGGCTGTACAGAACAAGCATATGAGACTTAAACACCATATTTAGGCTACTGGACATGCAGAAAACTCACGACCTTAGCAACAAATGTTGCGACTGTGAAAAATATAGGGTTACCGCGAAGAACAAAGTAAAAATATCTCACGGCCGTCACAAATAAATATTGCGGCCATGGTTTTCTAGGGGATACAGAAAGGTATATGCATTGCACAAGACTTAAAACAAGCATATATGGATAAGATATGTAGGACAAAGACCATAACCTATTGATTTTAGGCTAGATCTAACATCCTTCATCCTCTATGCAAGCAATAACTCTAAGCAGAATATACAAGATATCAAAAATGAATAACAGAGAACTTAAAACACATTTACATGCTACTGATCTCTAAACAAATGCATGGCTGTAACAAAAGGGGATGACGACTGTGACAAACGTGAAGGAAAAGAATGTGGCCATAACATTTACACAACCTCAAAATCATACAGTTATGAAGGTATATAGATTTGAGACCATAACCCATTTGATCTTGACTAAATCTCCCATCCATTACCGAACAGAAAGATAAACAGAGGTACAGAAAGAGGAAATATTAAACAGAGTAATAAAAGTATGTACAACCTTAAAATAAACATATAACATTGAGTTCTGAAGAGGGTTTTTGCATTTCTAGCCTTAAAATAATGTAACGGCTGTCCATATAAAAATGCATAAATGTATCGGTGCCTATAAAAATGACATGGCTGTAACTGTGTGTTTAACAAAACATTCGGCCGTGGCATAAAAAGGTAATGGCCGTCCTGTTTTAGAACCTCAGTAAGCTTCTAATGTGTTCAGTGTGCTTGTGAGCATCAAAACAAGACGTAAGCGGGAAGGCTTGTGAGCCAAATGATACAACTATTGTGGGCTTTGGCAAAGTTATGTCGAAGGAAACTAATAGCAAGGTAGCTGATGTGCCTATGGCTGTTGATGTTTGAATGAAGTTAACAAAACACGCAGATGCGGTTAATAGGGAGCAAGAGGAGGATGGTTCTTTGATGGAGTATGTAGCTCATCCTTCATGTGTGGATGCGGGTTATTGTGAGACGCCTAGGAAAAATAAAGCTTCTATGGAATTTTCAAAATTAGTAGAGATGGGTGACAGGGAGCAAGTGGCAACTGAAACTCCTATTTCAAACTCCTTCAGCGTGCTTGTGCGTAAGAAAAAGAAAAAGAAAAATAGTGGGGATAAGAATTTGGGGACCCAGATTGATGGAGAGAGTAAGAAAGCTAAGCAGTCTAGTGGTAAGGAAAAGAAGAAACAGTCTTTTGGTCTCACAGGTTGGTAGCTCTTCCCTGTGGGGTTTTGGTGTATTTCCCCCACGCGGGTTGTGCATGGGGTCATGTTGTTTTTGATTGTTTCTTGTTCTGTTCAGTTAGTGTTGTAATCTCTTGGGGTATGCCCCTTGGAAACATGTATTTTTTTCTTTTTTTTTATGTTACATTTAATTACCTAAAAAAAAAGACATAAACAACTGTAAATATACAAACAGAGGACTATGAATATACTGTTAATGATGGGAACTTGAAGGAAATAGATATTTACATTAAAATGAATGATAAACAAGCAACAAAATAATGGAAACCTTATCCATGATACCCTCGGAGGAAGAGGATGAGGGTTTAAGAAGAGTCGTGGAATTCTAAGGTTACCTCATGTGAATATCCACCTCAAATGGCCCCTCGGTGGTGAGAATATGACACCTTCAAGCCAACGTATGTGCTCTAAGAACTCCTCCAGGGCAAGTAAGAACACGAACGAGGCTCGAGAAGTATGTGACGAATGGGAGAATATCGAGTGTGGGAGTATTTGGGCAAAGTTTTGGTATCCAGGTATGTTTCTCTTCTGTTTTTGCTTGGAATTGCAACCTATTTATAGGTAAGGCGAGCAACACAGACCCCTTCTGAGATGCTGCCACCTGTCCAAAAAGGGGTAACAATAACGGCTGCTACCTTTTTTGCTTTTGTACAGTGCAGGCCGTTACCTTTTTACTTTTGTACAGTGTAAGAAGCTACCTTTATGGTGGTGAAAAGAACAGTCGTGACTTTCAAAAGTCACGGGCTGGATAAAAAAGCAACGACCGTGACAAAGAAAGTCAGCTTGATTTAGGGTTTTCAAAAAGGTCATGGCCCTGAGAGTAAGGACATGGCTTGTTCTAGGATTTTGAAAAAGGTGGTGGCCGTGAAGATGATAATGTCACGGTTTGAAGGTTTCTTAGGGTTTTTGAGTTTTGAGCCATATTCGTGATTTTGCTTGCTTGGGGGTATCCTCGAGCATGATTCTCATATTTTCGTTATTGGGACGCATTTGAGATGGGTGCCTAAGATTCAGCTTGGTCAGGTTGGAGTATCTATATGTCCTATTCTTCCGCTCAACAACACCATTTTGTTGAGAGGTTCTAGGAACAGAGAAGTTATGGTCTATACCACTTTTATCACAAAACTTTTCAAAATTTTTGTTTTCAAATTCCCTACCATGATCACTTCTGATACTTATAATTTGAGAACTTTCTTCATTTTGAATCCTCTGAGACAGTATTGAAAATGTAGCAAAGGTTTCGTCCTTATAAGTTAAGGATAATACCCAAGTGTATCTCAAGAATTCATCAACCACAACAAATGCATATCTCTTGCCTCCAAGCCTAAGAGTCATTGTTGGACCAAATAAGTCCATGTACAACAGTCGTAATGGCCTAGAAGTTGAAATCACATTTTTTGATTGAAAAGAACTTCTAACTTGTTTGCCTTGTTGACATACATCACAGAGTTTATCTTTTTCAAACTTTAGTTGAGGTAAACCAACCACCAACTCAATTTTCAAAAGGTTTGAAATTAAATTCATGTGAGCATGTCCAAGCCTTCTATGTCATGGCCAATTGCTATCACTCAAGGCAGCCAAATATTTTGTCATTTTTAGGCAAGTCATTTAGATTGAAAGTGTAAATATTTTCATGCCTATGACCTTCAAAAATAACTTTGTTGTCGGTTGTACTTTCAATGATACACTTAGAATAATGAAAGACAACTTTGTGGCCTTTGTCATAAAACTGACTTATACTTAAAAAATTATGCTTTAAACGATCAACAACCAAAATATTTTCAATAGAAGGGGAATGAGTTTTACCAACACTTCCAACTCGTATGATTTTACCCTTGCTATTGTCTTAAAATGTCAAAAATCCACCATTTTTGGGCATGAGAGAGGCAACCATTGACTTGCCACCTATTTTGTATCTTGAACAGGCACTATCAACGTACCACTTTCTTTTCTTGAATGAGGACTTGAGACACACCTGCAAGCAAAATCAATTTTTGACTTTTGGTACCCAAATTTTCTTAGGTCCACTTAAGTTAGTTCCATTTAGGTGTGTTCTGTTTAGAACCCAAACCATTTTGATTGTAGCAGTATAATTCTTCCTAAGTGGACAGTGTGTGACATTGTGTCCATGTTCATAGCAGTGAAAATAGGTAGCATGAGAATGATTAGAAGATGCTTTAACAAAGATATTACTTAGCAATTTATGTTTTCTTTCAGGTTGATAGCCTATTCCAACTTTATCAAAAACACATTTTTGCATACCAAGAAGTTTGTCCAGGTTCTTTTTTCTAAAAGTGAATTTATGCACAATTTTTGTAAGAACATCAACTTTGTTAGTTAAAACTTGGTTTTCTGTTTTCAAAGAGGTGACTTGTTTTGATAGAGAAATTTTTTCTTCTTTTAAAGATTCAACCTCATTAGTTAGTGTAAAAATCATTTTCTTTACATTAACATTTTTAGCACCAACCTTTCTTAACTCATCATGCATATCTTCAAAAGCAAGTTGAAGTACTTCTAAAGAAAAAGAATCATCATTTACCTCACTTTTTTCTTTGACTATGAGTCACAAGTTGACAACTTTATTTTCTTCCTTTTCTTCATTTGTGCTGTTATCATCACTTTCTCCCCATGCAGCTGGCATTGCCATATTGTATCCCTTCTTGCAGTGCTTTTTTAGTTGGGGACAGTCAGCCTTCATATGGCCTGATTTTTTGCACTCGAAGCAAATGATCTTATCCATCTTGTGGCAGGTGTCACCTTTGTTTATGTTGCTGGTTTCACCTTTGTGACTTTCTCTTTTGAAGAATTTTCATCCTCCTTATTTTATTATTTCTCAGAAACCTTTTGAACTTTCTTGTGATGAGGGTAATATACTCATTCTCATCACTGGAGGTTTCTTCTTTAGATTCTTTCTCTGGGATGGAAGATTTGAAGAGTATTCCTTTCTTTTTCTTATTGTCTTCTTCATCGTCCATCTTGAGATTCATCTCATGAGTCATGAGTGACCTAAGTACCTCTTCCAAGCTGAGAGTGGTAAGATCCTTAGCCTCTTGGATGGCTATCACTTTGGCTTTCCAACTCTTAACATACACCTGAGAATCTTTCTAACCATCTCTGCATTAGTATAAACTTTTCCAAGAGATTTTAAACCTTAATAATAATAGTAAATCTAGTAAATATTTTAGAAATAGTTTCATCATACTTCATCTTGAAAAGTTCATAGTTATGGACAAGCAAGCTAATCTTAGATTCCTTGACTTGGTTGGTTCCCTCATGGGTAACCTCAAGTCTATCCCATATCTCTTTAGCTGCATCATAGGGAGAGATTCTATTAAATTCATTAGGGTCAAGAGAGCAATAAAGTAAGTTCATTGCCTTGGTATTCTTCTATATTTCTCTTTTGTCTACCTTAGTCCACTAATTTTTAGGCTTAAGGATAATTACCCCTTTTACCACTTTAGTAGGCCTTTAAGGGCAATTTATGATGACCCTTCGTAGGTCATAGTCAACAGTCTCCATGTAAATTCTGATCCTTGCTTTCTAATAGATGTAGTTTGTTCCATTGAACAAGGAAGGTCTCTTTGTGGACTAACCCTCAGGTTGTACTGGTTTAATACTGATTTCCATGGATCCTTTAAGACTATTAAGTCATTAAGCAAGAGACTTGCTCTAATACCAATTGTTAGTCCTAAGCAACCCAAGAGGGGGGGTGAATTTGGTTTTAAAAATAATAATAACTATTTTAAAAAATTTTTGAAAAACCTTTTAATTTCACAAAACAAATATAGCAGTAAGAAAAAGTAAAAGTGTAGCAGTGAAATTAAATAGGTATGAGAGAGAAACTTGAATTAGACACCAAGATTTATAGTGGTTCAGCTTCTTCCAAGCGTATATCAACTCCTCAAGACTCCTCTTGAGAATTTTCACTATCAATGAATGCTTTATAGGCACATACAAAAAACCTTTACAGCCTTGAAGGTGTTTCACAAACAACCTTATTTTTCTAAACACACTTCAGCTCTTCTTTAAGAAGTTCAACTCATTTTCTTAAAAGATTATAATGGTGATTCACCCTTTACAATAAATGAAATTGAATTAGAGATTCACTCACAATCACTCCTTACAATGATTTGATAATAAATGGGTAAGGGAGAGAGAATTTGGGCTGGAGGAGTAAATGAACCTTTAATGATCTAGAAAGAATTTTGGCTTTCAATGCATTCAATAAAACAGTAATATAGAAGTTTGAAGCTCTGAAATTTACTCCTTTTATAGCTTACGGAAGTAAATGATCGATGGTGGTTAATGAAGGCGATTAATGCTCTAAAAAAGTTACTGTTTGAACCAGCGCCAATTTTAAAATTCGTCGCAGGTGTCGGCACAAGTTGGTCTTAGCATTGGTTCTCGGACAAAACTGTTGACTCATTCTTCTTGAGGTATCAACCAAACTTTTGGATTTTCATCACCCACACCTTAGCATTGACTCATGGTAAATTTGGTGTCAACCTTTTCATTACTTCAGTTTTCTAGCTTGAAGCTTAGTGTCAACTCATATCAGAGTTGGTGTCGACTCAAGACTTCATGTTTGCTTTCGTGTCAACTGATGTCTTCGTTGGCGTCGACTCAATTGAGAGACTTTAGCTACTGAAATTTTGGTGTCGACACTTTGCGTCTTTGGTGTTGACTTAGCCAAGCAACTTTGGCTACTAGAAATCGATGTCGACACTAGTCAGCTTTAGTGTTGACTCAGCCAAGTAACTTTGGCTACTGAAAAATCAGTGTCGACACTCCTCACTTTGGTATCAATTCTGTCAGTTCGACTTTGACTACTAGAATTTTGGTGTCGACCCTTATCTTCATTGGTGTCTACCCAAACTGCTTGTTTTTCGAAGGGTGACTTTGGTGTCGACTCATCTGCTCGTTGGTGTCGACACATATAGATTAGAGTTTGGGAGATAACTTGATGTCTTGGTGTCGACTCATTCCCATAATTCGTGTCGACACACTTTGAGTTGTCTGGATGGTGTCTAGGTGTCGGCACTTGAACTAGAAAGTCCAGAGGATCACTTGGTGTCGACTCATGTGTGCACTGGTGTTGACATAAGTTAATTTTTGTCAAGGTGCTAGAGTGTCGACTCATGTGTATGTTGATGTCGACTCATCGTGCTCTTCGGCCTTGACTTGTTGTCGACACAGGTTGTAACTGGTGTCAACTCAACTTGGATCCCGATCCAATATTGGAGGTATCGACATAATCAATCATTGGTGTTGACACAACCTGTTCTCCTGAAACATCTCAAGTAAAGCGGTTAGTGGTGTCGACCCTAAACCATAATGATGTCGACAAACTTGAGTTTGTCAAGCATGCTTTACCTGTAAATGTCGACCCAAAAGCTAATTGGTGTCGACACAAATGTTATGTTCAAGAACACTAAATGTCAACCCATTTAGCACTGAGTGTCTACACAAAAAGGCATAAGGTGTCAACATATTAGCGTGTAGTGTCGACTCAACTTTTTTAGAAAATATTTAAATTAATATCTTTTTAAACTTTAAATTAGAAAATATAATTTAATAAAATCATCAATATCATATAAAATTCCCTTGAGCTAACACCGGTGCTCCCCACGACAAAGTGCTCGGGCGTATGAAATCTTTATCTAACAATTCTTGAAGTTGCACTTTCAACTCTTGCAACTCGGCTGGTGCAAAATGGTAAGGTGCCATAAAAAGAGGTGCAGTTCCCGGGATAAGACCAATAGAAAACTCTACATCCCGTTATGGAGGTAGCTCAAACAAGTCATTAGAAAATATGTTAGGAAATTCACAGGCGACATGAGGGAATCTCGTCGAGCGGTATCAACTTTGCTCATAAACAAGGTAGATAAAAAAAAGTTACGACTTTCATGACTTCTCAAGTCATAAAGCAAAGTCATTGACCCGTCATCGGTCGCCCACAAAGCATAAACACTCATCCTCAGGTGTGAAAACAATCACTCGACAACGGTCACAATCTATATGTGCACTATTGTGGCGCCAGGATTTGGTGTTTTTACGAAAATAGGGAATTCAAGAGTTATTTTAAAAACTTTTAACACCTTGAAAATCAAAAGATTTTGAAAACCCTTTTTATTGAAAAATGAAATCGCCACTTGATTTTTGAGAAGAACCAAAACAAATAAAAAGGAGCCACTGATCTTTAAAACATTTAATTAGAGAAAACATGGATTCGGTGGCTAAGGTACGAATTATGGAAGGTGTTAGGCACTCCATTTATCCAACCATGAGGTTGGTCTCTACTAATCATATTGGTTCTTAATTAAATTTCTCAAATGCATGCAAATAAAAAAAATTGAGGCAAAGAGAGAACAAGAAAAATCAAGTAAGAAAATACATATTCTAGGTATTTAAACACGTAATAAAGGAAAACAAAGCATAAAAAGAAAGCCTAATTCCTAATCATGCTTGATCTATGCTAAAGGATACATGGTGAAAACCGCATGCAATAAGCAAAGAATAAAATCATTAAAAGAAACTAACAAATTCTAATCATGTCAAAATAGAATTATGGTAAACACAAAATTAGGTAAACAAAAGAGAAAGACCCTAAAAAATAATATTGACAGCATACTAGACATCACAGACTATCAACAGAATACTGTAATAGTGAGATTAAGCCACTTGAAATCAAAAAAGCATGCGGCCATAACCTACAGAGGTTGCGGTCGCAAAAAAAAAGGGGTCAAGTGCGCGGGTGTAAGGATCAATGTTGTGACCGCGAGGATGTAAGTGCCAGAATGTTGCGCCCACAACATTGATTGTTGCTACCGCAAGGTATTTAAGCACTATTTGATGAATTTTAAGAAACAGTGTATTGGAATGTAAATGTATGATGCACTTACGAAGGGAAACAGAATTACAAGAATATATTATGACTACTTTTAATCAAAACACAATTAAAGCTTGAACAATTTGATACTAACAAAAATTTTAGAATTACGCATGCTAACAATGTAATCAAAAGCCATAAAATCAGATTATGACTACTTCAATAAAAAATACAATTAAAGCATGAATAATATGATACTAACTAAAGTTAGAATTAGGCAAGCTAATATTGTAACCAAAAGTAATAAAACCTAATGATGACAAACTAAAGAATAATCATGCAAATTATAAATCGAAATACAAAAATTAACCTGATCTGTCCACGGGGGTAGAAAATGTGCAGAGGGAAGTGTCGGGGATCCAACGAGGGTACCTGAAATGTGATGATTTGGGTGCGTCCTCAAGTCGTAGGATGCGATGATTATCTATTCAGTCCTCGAAAAATACTCCAATTCTAGTACTCTGGGAGAGAAGAATAGTAGTACGAGTCGGGGTGTGAGTCAATAATGCATAGAGTGTCGACGTCTCCAAATCGTCCTCTAAAAATTGTACCAAAGGTACATTTGTATAGAAAAGCCAACCAACGAGATGCTGACACGTCCTAAGTTCAGAATGTACTAAAAAAGGTTGCGGTCGCAAGCTTTGAAGGTTGCGGCCCCGAGGTTAATTGCTGCGGTCGCGGCATTTTTTAGGGTTTCCAAGGGTTTCTTGTTGCGGTCGCGAGAAAAAAAGGTTGCGGTCACAGGGTTCCAAGGTTGTGGGTGTAACTTTTTGGGCTAATGAACTACGCGGTCGTGAGGTTCAAAAGGTTGCGGCCTCAAGGTTCAAAAGCTGTGATCTTGTGGTTTAATTTCACGAAGTACTGGTTTTTTAATAATTTCTTAGATATCGTTTAAAAACTTTGCACATCATCTCACTTGGTTTTCATCAATGGATTCACTTGGATAAGCCTAAGATTCGGTGGGTCAAATCGGAGTGTCTATAACTATAGGTGGTTAGCCAATCCATCCCAATGATGATATCAAAAGTGGTTATGTCGAGAACAATGAAGTCAAACGACAAGCAATGATCAGCGATTTCAACCTCACATGATCTATACACTCGTTTTAACATGGTACTCCTTCCCACCGAAGTTTCTACACATAAGGTGCTACCCAACGTATCCATCTCTAGACCCATCGCCGATGCGAATGCAGATGATATGAATGAATGAGATGCTACCATGTCAATGATAACACTGGCCCAAGAATTGCACACTAGAAAGGTACCATAGATGATAGACGAGCTGGTCGTAGCATTTGAAACTATGGGTGTCTTAGAAGAACTAGGCTCAGAAAGTGCATAAGCTTGCTCTTGAATTCCTCGATTTTAATCACCATACCCTTTCTCTATAGGTTAGCACAGACCGTACTGACGTAGCCCTCTTTGTGGCTCTAGATGTTTGGACACCTGGCAGTGGCTACGACTGTCTGTAACTCTAATGCCCCTGTGAAGGTTGAACTGACTGTGACCTTGTCACACTTTGAGTCCTCCCTCCCTGAGGGCAATATCGACGAACATGTCTTTTCTGTCCACACTAAAAACAAGTAATAGGCTCTTTCCCCTGGGATTAAGATGGTGGCTAACTTTGTGGCTGCCCCCTCTATGAGAAATCAGCTGCACAATGACCCAGTTGCCGACATACAAAGCAGATAATCTCTTTACGCTCTAATCAACCTGAACATACTATAGAAGGTGCAGCTGCTGAACATGGCTGCTGAATAGATCCTTACTAAAATACCTAGAACCATGTTGCCTTTGCCTCTTTGCATGGTGCCCTTTAGATTGAGTGCTCACCCCTCCTTGTTGGGACTTAACTTCCCTGGCTTTATGGGTTTCCAACAACGTATTCTTGATGGTAATCGCCAATTCCACAAACTCTGTGAAAATACATAGTGTAACAACCCTTCTCAGATCCTAGTATTAGTGACGAATAGTCCACAAGGCTATAGAGCACGGACGGGGTTCAAAACTCGAACTCGAATCGAAAACCCTAAGTTTGGCCCGAAAACCCTAAAATTGTCCAAAACTCAAGTAACAAAATCTTAACACCCGAAGAGTCTCTCAACATTCTAAATTAAGTAAATAACATAAAATATAAGATTAGAAATCAAAATGCCTCATAAGTAGGGTAAAATAACCATTTTACCCCGAGTATAGCAAAAAGTCTTAAAAATTTAAATTTTGACACATGGATACCCTAAATCAAAGATTTAAGTACAATTAAGTAGAAAAGGACAAAATAACATCAAAAATAACAAAAATACCCCTTAGTGGCTGACCACCTTGGGAAGAGTGCCAAAAAGTAATTTTTTGCTTTCTTTTTAGCTTAAAATGATGAGAAAGGTATTAAATTAAGCATTATGATGATCCAATACTTGTTGAAAAGGTAATATACATAAATAAATAGTGTTATAGGTTAACAAAAAAAATCATTACTGAAATTCATACACAACAAAATAAGTTAAAAAGTCACATATTGCCAAAATAGCTTAATTTGACTTAAAAGATTACATCTATTTAATGAATTGCTATGAAAACTATAATAATACATAGGAATACTATATTTATCATAAACATACTAAAGCAATAGGTCTTAGTATGAAAAGACACAAAAAAGATACATCAAATTAACTTTTAAAGCATTTTTTTGCACAAAAGGGCACGTAAACTAATGCAAAATCCGTTGATTGATGTAGGATCAGGTTTTTGTCTCCCAAATTGACCTCTAGCTGTATTTAGCTTCCCCAAATTTGATTTTGTTCCCTCAAAATTGAACTAAATTAAATGAATCATGTGAAGAAAAGAAAAAGTACAAAAAAATTAATTATTTTGTTCTCTAGCTCTTTTTATATAAACTAAGCCGAAACACCTTCTTGTCCCTTGATATTTTGGTGGAGAGAGAGAGAGAGAAAAAGACCAAATTGTGAGTGTTCTTGAGGGTCCATAGAAGTTTGAGAGAAGAAAGAAGAAGAAGAAGAAGAAGAAGAAGAAGGGATCCAAGAATGGGGTCTTTGGAGACCATAGTTCCAAATGCCAAGTCCTACTAGTTTTCCACCATCTTTTGATCTCTCAAACAAGTAAGTAAAACGTCTAAACTTCATGTCTAATATCCCTCAAAATATTCCCTTACACATCCCTTTAAACACTCTAAGAATCGATAACCGAAATCAAACCGAAAGGCATCATAGTTGGAAATTTGGGGCTGTTATGTTTATGGGTGATATGAGATGTTGTTGTATATTGTTATCCTTAAGTTTGATGACTTTTAAGTGTTTTGGAGCCTTGATATTAATGTCTAAAATACAAGAATGAAAATAAATGGAACAAAAACTTGACATGACATAAGTATAAGACTTAGACCCTAAGAGACTTGATTTTTGAGAACATAGATGTTTCTGTCCTGAACATTGGAACGCCATAACTCAATGTGAAAAATTGATCTATGCATGTTCTTTATAGCCAGATTTATATTTTTGTGCTATCTTTCATCTAAAGTTTATTTCAACTCATTTTCATAAGTAGAACTCGAGATATTGCAATTTTACCAAAGTGTGTCATTTTCAAACAAATCAGCACTACTGACTTGGAAACCCTAGTTTAAAGTGAGATTCGAACTTTGGTCAAAATATCAAAATTGTAGATAACATGTATATCTATCTAGGAACCACAATTGAGCACAAAATATTGAGTTTTGATAGCTAAAAACCCCTTTGAAAGTCCCTATTGAGTTATAGCCCTCAAGGGACCCTTCTGTCACATATTTTTGTGTAGCTTAAAACCCCCTATTTTTAGTGATCTATTCTAAAGGTGGTCTACATGAACATTGTAGCTAACATATTGAAGTATGTTTTTCCCAAAAATCAGACCTTAAAGCCTTGGGATGATAGCCCAAAACCGTTTCAAACCCTCTGTCCAAAACTGGCTCTACTGTGTTTTGGCGGCTAACAGAACCTAGTTTCTAAATGGCCATAAAGTCTAACTTTTTTAAAACAAATACCCTTAGCTCTAAAAATGAAAATTGTAGGGGACATATTGAAATAGAACATACTCAAAAATGGGCTCATTTGGACTTGATCAGATACCTCAAAGCCAAGACCAATAGAAGCATACCTTTGGTAAAATCTTGAGAAAAGTGCTGAATCGTTTTTACTTAGGATGTTTTGTTCACCCATTTGCCTTAGGTTTTGGCCTTGGTCTTACACATGAGAGTTGTAGAAAATATTTTTATCTAAATGGTGTTTAAAAATCGTAATTTGATTCTAAGTCTAAATACCCCAAAACCTTATCGGCTCTTTTAATTTAATACTCAATTTTGGCTTTAAAAGTCGCTAAGTGTGAATTGAGTACCCTTTTCTATGAGACCTGAGTTTTTATATTATGATCAATTTGAATTAGTTGATTAGTGTTTTTAAGTGAACGTATGATGATTTAGAACTCATGTTATCATGCTTGAATCATATCTTGAGAATTGTATTTTGTACTTCACATACTTGTACATTATGCTTTGCGCATTGTACTATGAATCCTGCCATGCTAGTTGATGCTATGCTATAGATGATTGTATTTGAGATCGATACCATACATCATTGACATTGTCACTTACATCCTGGCATATTGGAGTTCATCTGTGCAAACTGTCATTGGGATGAGCTGTGTTGAGATTGTCGTTTATGATTCAATGTCTAGGGCATCTCTGGTTGCCGTTTTCAAAAATATTTTGGGATGAACTCCCCTTGTGCACCCTTGGTGTGCCCCCAGTGTTAAAAAATTAGTTTATACACCTTGGACATGTCCCTGGTGTTTGAAGTGATTTATCATGAATATTGTTAGGCACCATGGGTTCGTCGCTAGCACTTTTGTTTTGATGTCTCTTTGATTTCGTCACTCTTTGAGTTATGATTATATTATGGAAGTGGTGTTGACACGGGAAAATTGGGTAATTTTAGAGAAGAGCCTAATTCGGCGGACCTAATCCCACTATGGTGGTAATTTCGGAGAAGAGCCCAGTTATGCCGGACCTAAACCCCATTGCCGCAATGTTTTGAAGGGTAAATTCGGAGAAGAGCCTAATTCGGTGGACCTAATCCCACTGTGGTGGTAACATCAGAGAAGAGCCCAATTATGGCGGTCATAAATCCCTTATCTTGGTACTTTGTATAATGTGAAATGTCTCTTGAACTTTCCTGATTATCACTTAGACTTTGGGTTAACACTGGCGAAGGCATCACGAGTCTTAAGGTGGGACAAACCGTTTATTATATATCTGATATGACTGATTGATTGATTATTGAATTTATTAGCCTGGAGTTTGGCGCGAACCCCATGCCGTTGCCATTGAGTAAAACAACTGAGGCATGAAGCCAAGGCGTGCATTTACTATTCACAACAAGGCGCGATGATGGGTTTAGTGATCAAATACCCGTCAAAGTCTACTCTGGTGATTCCTGGTGTGGAATTCCTATTATAATCTTCGTGCATGTTGGGTTGGGCATCTGCATTACATACACGGCATCTCATATGCACATGCTTATTGACTTATCTGCTATCCTGTAATAAATTTGTCTGTCTCCTTGACTATAAACTGTATTGGGTGTTATATGGTATATGTTGTGGTGAATTTTGTGTCGTGAGATTAGTTAGAAGGTTAGAGTGTTTTGCTTCTAGGCCTTGGCTCATGGCATTCGTGCCATAGGTGAGGAGGAGTTCCTAGAGGAAGTCATCCCAGAGGGACAAGAAGAGTTAGAAGAACAAGGTGAGTTCCCAGAGCACATGGATCATGCTGATGCGTTCTGAGGAGTCGAGGTCTCTGCGTTTGTTCTTATATTAAGTTCTCTCGTGCTTAGTGTAATTTTTGAAATTTCTTTGTGAAACTGTAATAGTTTTGTACTTTGAATGGTTTAGAACTCCTTTCTGATAGAATAACTAACGTATATAAATATGAATGAATGGCTAGAATATCTCTTTATTTATATTTATGTATGTCCCGACGTGCTCGGAGGACAGGGCGTCACACGCAGCCTCAGCGCTGCCACTTTATCTCTGATGGCAGTTCTAAGGCCCCGCTTGAACTGCTTAGCATGTAACTCGTCGGTTGCTACCATCTCTTGTGCAAACAGAAATAAACATGTAAACTTATCCTCATACTGGACCACTAACAATCCTCCTTGGGTAAAGGATAGGAATTCCTCTCTATAAACATCTCTTGAGGATCTCGAAAAATATTTCTCAAGATATACTTTTGTGAAGGCTGCCCAGGTGCCCTCCTAGCAAACATTCACCATTCGTGCACGTCCTCTCGAAGCTGAAAAGTGGCGAAAGTCACTCTGAAATCATCCTCAACTATCTTCAACATGTTAAGGATTCGAGTAATGAGCTCTAGCCATTCTGTGGCAACCTTCGGGTCTGGGTCTCTAGTAAAAGTTGGGGGTTCAACCTTTAGAATTCCCTCATTGCAGAAGTCATCCTAGGTTCAGGCACTCTTGCTCCACCCATTGCTGCCTCAACAAATTAGCTCATGGTATTCATCATTTCTCACATAAGGTCTGCACCTTCTATATGTTCTTGTGGGGCATTCATGTCCCCGCCTTCTAGAATAGGTGCGAAACCACGACCCCTACCTCGACCCCAAACTCGACCTTGCCTCAGTGGCATAACTCTATATAAAGATAGAAAACTAATCAATACCAAAACAAAATGTAACATCATGCTTCCAAAGAAGTTCTACTCAAATCAAGTTGTCATTCAACACTTATAAATCACATCAACAAGTCTCACATAACGAGGAGCACCATGAGGAGTGACGTGTCAATTTGAATAACTCATCTAGCTTTCTCATCAAAAATTACGTCGGCTAAATGCATTTCTAACTTGCCTCTAATTTTGTTGGTCAGGTGCCCAAGGGCAAGAGAAGTCATCCCTAAGGTTGAACCTATATACCTACTTATGTCACATAACACAAAATGCACTAGATTCTATCACATTATCATTATACCAACATGTTAACATATGCATGCTAAACACAAACACCGACTTCACAAGCTGGCACGACCACTTTCCACGCTTTAAAGTTATTCAAACCTAGAGATCTTATACCATTCATCACGGCCCAAACCCCAACAAGATAAGTTAGAAGAATAAAACTAAGAAATCGTTAACCTTTCAAACCAAACACTCTTTTTCGATTAAATGAATTTTAAGATAATGATGAAATATTAGAAAGGAAGACGTCTGGGACTTCAATTTGAGCATACACTTGACTCAAAAAGGTTTAAAGATGAAGGAAGTACATCGATTTCAAAATGGGAACAAAATTTGAAAACACTAAAATTTTGACCACACAGATAGAACCCTCGATCGGTCTATTGTTGCTTATAGTTTCTCGCACCTGTAGAGGAGACACCGAGAGGATGCAAAAACCACTCGATTGGCCTGATGACCGATCAATCGATCTGGTCCAGGAACACTTTTCTTTTTCAATCATTTTGAAAACTCTAACTTCCAACTATGTAATGCCCGTTCCTCCAGGCATGTCGGGACATACATAAGTATAGATAAGAAAAATATTCTAACAATTCATTCATATTTATATATTATAAATATTACATCATTAAGAGTTCTAAACCGTTCATAAGTACATAACGATTACAGTTTCACCAGAGAATTTAACAAAAATTATAATACGCCCGTGGAAACTGAATAAAAGAACAAAAAGGGAGAAAATTCAGATTCGTCAAACTGCATTGTTGGGATCGGCTGGCTCCTGCCACTCGCCCTGTTCTTCAATTCCGTCTTCTTCTTCGGGGGCCACTTTTTCCAAGAACTCCTCCTCCTCACCTGTGGAACGAATGCCATGAACAAAGCCTAGAAGAAAACTCTCCAAACTCTCTAACCAATCTCACAACATAAACTCACCACAACGCATTTCATACAACACTTAAAGCATTTATAAATCAAAGAGACAGACAAAGATGTAAATACAGTAGACAGGTAAGTATTAGATAACAAATTATGCAGGTAATGAAGAGTGCAATGAAAATGTGTTTTACCAAGCCAATTAAAAATCAACCAATTGAATTTTGAGTGACACCATTATGTTCCCGTACGTTAGGCTCCCATACACCAACGTCACCGATCACAACGGCGTATGGTGAACGTTCGGCTCAAGACATGGCACGGCTCAGGATGTACATGACCCAAAGTCGATCATACCCAACACGATAATCCAAATGGCACTATTACGTTCTCATACATTAGGTTCCCGTACATCAGCGTTCCCGATCACAATGGCATTTAGTGGCTGTTCGGCTCAAGATATGATACAGCTTAGGACGTAACACGGCTTAAGACGTACATGGCCCAAAGTCAACATATCCAATATAATAACCCAAATGGTACCACTACGTTCTCGTACATTAGGTTTCCGTACGTCAGTGTTCCTGATCATAGCACCGTATAGCAGTTATTCAGCTCAAGACGTGATACAATTCAAGCTGTAACACGGCTCTGGACGTATATGGCCTATTGTCAACATCACTTCTATAATATAACCATAACTCAAGGAGCGACGTAAACCAAAGAGGCATATACCCACAAATAGGACCAAGGTACAAAATAACCAAAACCAATGTATAGGATGCAACCCATAAAAAGCCCCAAGTGCTATGCAATGATGCTTATGGTACAACAACTCGCATCTTAAAGTACAACTTTAACAATAGCATGGGATGAAACTAAACATGGCATGACATACAAACCAACATAGCGTAAAGTACAGGTTTTTAAAGCATAAGGTACAACTCACTAAAACATAGAGTGCAAGTATATGAAGCACAAGCTATCATTTATGTGATATGGATTCAACCTATCGGCATGATTTCTATTCATTAAATTGTCAATTTCATACACCAATCACTGACATAATTCATTTAAAGTCCATATCTTCAAGTCTCGCAATGTGACATGCCACTCATACACTTAGCCAAATTTAGGTAAATGTTCATGCGTCAAATTTAAAATTACAACAGTGTTTTGGGACACCTAAACATGGAGTTAATTTTTGATTTTTTAACACCAATTAGATAAAAATAATTCCTACAACTTTCATGTTTAATACTAAGGTCAGATCTTAGGGCCAATGGGTCCTTTGTTTTAATTAAGAGAAAATCATTTAGCACTTTACAGAGAAAAGTATAAAATTTAGACCTCTGTTGGACTCGGTTTTCGGGCATCAAATCAAGGGCTATGGGTTTGATTTTTGGGGAGGTTTTATTTTAAGGTGTCCCCTACATGTTTCATGTTTAGTTCTAAGGCTAGTTATTTGGAACAAGTTGATGATTTTGGCCATTTTATAAAATGGGTTTAGTCAGCATAAAAAGGTTCAGCATAACCGATTTTTAATAGAGAATGCTCAAGAACTTTTAGGGACCATCCGAGTGTATTTTGGGCTGAATTTTGGTCATTATCTGGTTTAATATGTTATCTACATTTTTTATGAAAATCACTTTTGAATTTGGCTATTAAAATCATAAGTTTCTCCTACAAAAACATGTGACAGAGAGCTCTGTCAGTCATTGAATCACAACAGTGACTTTGGGTAGAGTTTTGACCTATCAAGACTTCATAATTTTAGCTCCTTTTTGTGGACAATAAGATAAACATGTTATCTACAAGTTTTATGTTTTGACCTAAGGTCGGTTCTCACTCTAACCTAGGGTTTTATGTCTGCAATCCAGAGTAATCAGAATCTAACACTCTTTGGTAAAAATGGTGTATCCTGAATCTACGCAACGAAATCACTTCAAACCAATTTCATATTAAAGAGAACGTAAAAAGATAGATCTGGACATAAAAATGACACTTAGATCATTTTTCTATAATTAGTTATGGTAATCTAAAGTTCATGACAGAAAGTTAATATGCCTAGAAAATCAGGTCATTTAGGGTTTCGATAACTTAGCTCATTATATGTTTAAATTTAATGTTTTTTCTTTGCATGCATGTAATGTATTCATATAGTCCAAAGTTGCAAAACCTATTCAAGCCATTAAACTCAAAAACAATTACATGCAAACACATCCAACACTAGATTACTCATGAACGGCCCCTATTCATTCTTTACGACGTCTTTTTACCCATTTTTGGTTCTTATTGTTGGTTGTGTTCTAAGAGATGAGTTGAGAGGAGTTTTATGTTGATATTGGATAGAAAGTTTAGAGGTTTTACTTACTTGTTTAAGGACCTAAGGTAAGGAGAATAACCTAAGGACTTGGCTTTAATGCTCCTCCTTAGGTCCTCCTTATTTTCTTCCTTCTTCTTTCCTCCTTTCTCTCTCAATCTTAAACACTCCAGAAATTAGGTCTCGCCCTCTCTATGTTGCCGAAACATGGAGAAAAGAAGTGGGGGTTGGGGTCTTGTTTTATAGCCAAGGACTTAATGGATTCAATTATGATGTGTAAGGCCATAATTTGAATTCTTTTCTTGTTTATTGGTTACATGCAAGGTGGGAGGCTTTTGAGACTTACACATATCAGATATGTTAGCTAGGGATTTTGGTTATGGGCTGTTTGGGGCAGAGCAAAACTGATTTTGTATTATTTTAATAATTAAATGGGGTTTTGGTGCATTATTGGGCAAGAAAAGGCTTCAAAAATTATTTTGGTGTATCTTTTTAGTATTCCAACCTCTTAAAATATATAATATTAGTAAGTTTATGATTGGTTTAGTATTTTCATAAATTATCATAATTTTTATAGCAATTAATTAAATAGATGTAAGCTTTTAAGTCAAATTATGCTAGTTTGACAAGAATTGACTTTTGACTTATTTATTATATAAAAACTTTAAATAATGATATGTTTACTTTTGTTGACCAATATTATTATATTGTTGTATATATTACTTGTATAAAAAGTCTTGGGTCATAATAATACTTAATTTATACAACGCTTTCTTATTTTTAAGCTTAAAAAGGCAAAAAGTGAGTTTTTGTGCACACATCCCAATGTGACCTGCCATGCAAGGAAATTTTTGTAATTTTTATTGCTATTTTGTCTTTTGTTATTTAATTATATCTAAATATCTAATTTAGGGTGTCCATGTGTCAAATTTTAAAGTTTTAAGACTTTTTGTTATACTAGGAATAAAATGATCATTTTACCCTAATTATAAGAAATTTTAATTTTTAATCTAATATTTCATGTTATTTACTTAATTTAGGATGTTAGGAGTCTTCTCTGAGTATTAGGATTTTGCATCTGAGCATTTGATCTCTTTAAGATTTTCGGATCGAATTAGGATTTTCGGGCTGAGTTAGGGTTTTTGATCTTTTAGTGACCTAAGACCTTGTTGACTTACCATCACTAATACTAGCATTTGGGCTAGATTGCTACACGGGTTGTTACAAACTGGGTTGTTACAACTAGGGTCCGAACCGGGTTGTTACAATCTTTCCCCCTTAAATAAATTTCGTCCTCAAAATTTCATACCGTACTTTATTGTGTGAAAGGTTGGGGATGATTTACTTGCATCATTTCTCTTCAAACTTGGGCCCTTGTTTACTTGAGTCATTCTTTATTGAGGGTGTGGACAGGGTCGGGCTTATACGCTCAATACCTTGAGTAATGATTGCTTTGTCTTGTTAGAACTTCAAACCGACTACTACAATAACTTTCAAATGTAGCGTTGCATACCTATGTCACGGTGTTGTTGACTAGCGACGCGTTGGCCTAAAACCTTATCCTACAAGCATACCATTTCTCATAATGATGTAACAATTCTAAACTAACATACATCCCTGAGCTGCGAATACGAGCGTACCTCGGATCATCGACAAATGGCCTAGCCGCTTGGATATGTTGTTGGTGCCCTTCCGGTCGAGGTTGCGATTGTTTCCATTGCTGCGGTTGATTTTTCCAGTTCCCCTATCCTAGCTGTGGACATTGTGACTTTTTGTGCCCGGGTTGACCGCATTCTTAGTAGAGCCTTACCTTTATAGGTTATCCCCTTGCTTGCCTTGGTCTGTCCGCTGGGTGGTATAGCTTTTTGGGAACAAATTCCCTATTGTTCCTAAGTGGTCCTCCTTGACTAGTACTTTCTTTTTTCTGACTCAAAATCCTTCTAAAACTGGCTAAGTCTGTTTCTACCAATAGGGATACTTGTACAACTTGAGTGTAAGTCGGAAGTTACAACCATATGACTCTAGTTTGGATAGAGGGTTTAGGCCCCATTCGATCTTTCGTGCCCTTGATTCTTCGTTCGGTATGATGGTGACGATGAATCGGCTCAACTCTTTAAAGCGGTTGACATACTGGGTTACTGACATATATCCTTGTTTAATCTCAGAAAATTTTATGACTTGTCCCTGTCGAAAGGGACCTGGGAAGTACGTTTCCAAAAATAATTCTTCAAATTGATTCTAGGTTAGAGCTGCTACATCTTAGGTGTTGTCAATCATAGAGCACCAGTAGTCGGCTTCTCCTTCCAGTAGGTGTGCTGCTAGAGCTACTCGATCGGCATCGATCTATACTCCCATGGTGTTAAATAACTTCTTCACAGCTCTCAGCCATTCTTCGGCTACTCTTGGTTCAGCTTCTCCCTTAAACGTAGCGGTTCGTTGTTTTCTAAGTTCTGATAAGAATCATGCCCTATCTAGGATATGAGGACGGTTAATACTGGTGGCATGCTCACACAAGAGCTGGGATAACCCTAGTGGTCCTTCGTCTACGGGTCCGTCTACTGACCGCTGATGATTAGGTTGTCTACCTGCCATCTGAATAAAGAGGGAAGCTGTTGCAGCTTGTGAGTCATCTTTTTAAATTCTTAATTGTTGTTAGGTTTTAATATCTTATGGAGTTAGTTTAAGACTTATTCATTTTTATTTCTTAACATTCGAGTTCGAGTACAAAGAGCGATTACAAAGAGGGAGGCAGATAACACATAGGGGTCCAACCAGAATAGGTGTGAATAAAACCATAGGACCTCGACCGCGTAGTCCCACGTTACTTCCAAATTTCGTAGCATTTTTCACTGTACTTCCATGTTGTGAGACCCTGACCCATTTCTTTTTGAGAAATGATCTAAGTGTTCACGGGAGTAAGAATTTAAGTTTGATCTTGCTTCTTATGTTCAGTTTTTCTCCCAGCGTTGACCGGTCAAGCGGGCTGGTGGCAGAGAGTGGGTCTGGATGGTGACCGCTCGAGCGGTTGTTGTCCGCTCGAGCGATGGTATGGCAGAGGAGTATGTCAGCAAGGGTCCGCTCGAGCGGTGGTTGGGCGCTCAAGAGGTGGAGGCCTGGCATGAGATTCTATAAAAATGTGGTTTTGATGCATGTTTTGGTTTAGAGATTTTACAGGATTAGTCCCGGGGGCTGCGGGGAGTTGCGGTGCGAATTTCAAAAATTCAAAAAAAGAGATATTTTGGAGGCCTATAAATATCTAGAGTTAAATATTTTCAAAACTTAACTCCTAAGTTTCCTCGTTTTTCTCTCTGCCTTCTCCTTAACTTCTCGGGGGCCCGGGATTCAATTTTCGACGATCAGATAGCAGATTCTTAGTATCGGCATCATGGTTTACGCTTTCATTCGGATAGAATTTGATTTCGACAAAATTTATTTTTGCACGTGAATCGAGATGTCTAGCTTTTAGCTCAATGAGGTAGGATTCTAGACTCTACTGCTATTAAAAGGGTACTGCGTGCACTTATAGGTATTTTGACCGGTTAGAAATGCATAGGCAACCGATTTATGTTACGTTAAATTAGATTTTGGTTTAAAAAGGCATTTGTGCTGATTTCTGTTGGATGGAAACGAGTTTTGAAATGTTCCTTTCGAGGTTCTGTGGTAGTTTTGGGTTTGGGTATATCCGAGGATGGTAAAAAGGTGTTTGGAGGCTTTAATTTGTGGTTAAGATGATGGTTAGTGGGTGTTTGAGGGTTTGCAGGCTTAGAAAACCAAGAACAAAAATTTTTGGGTTTTTCTCGGGTGGTTGCTCGCTTGAGCGCCCGACGTCTACTCGAGCGGACTGGCTGCGTAGGGCCTTTTTGTTTTGATGTTATCCTTCATCTGGACTCGAAGTTAGGTCGTTCTTATACTCAAATCGAAGCCTCAGAAGTCCTCTTTCCAATGGAACCTCTCTCACCTTAAAACCCTTTTTATAGAAAAAGTTAAACCAAATGAGTGAAGGTGTGTCATGATTTCCAAACCGTTTTTCATCCGTTTTTGGCCAAATGCTTAGGAAAGGTTGTTTTTCATCCTCTGTGGAAATTTTTACCAAATTTCTTGTTCCTTGGGAGTTTGTTTGTGGGTGTTTCACATGACCCGGGTGTCGGGACGTGATAGTGACGTTTGGCCGGTTACGCTACATGCAGTTGTATGCTTTTTTTTTCTGGTTAAAATGCTTATATATCATGTTATGTTTAAACCTTGTTTCGGATAAAAATCATGTTTTACGCTTTTTTTAGTTTATTAGATGATATGACTGATGGGTGTTGGGTTTTTAAAGGGTGTTCTTGAAAACGGTGGAAATGGTGGATTTTACGCCTTTTCTCGATTTTATACATGATTCGAATGTGTTGAGATCTGTGGTTTTCAAATGGAGCTTTGAAAATGAAGTGTTTTTATGAAAAATATGTTTGTGGAGGTTCGGAGCTAACCCTTAGGGTTGAGTCTCAGTTTTGTGAAACTATGTTGTTACATGCTTGTAGATCTCCATGTGGATGGATTGGATCCTTTTACACTTGCAATGTAAAATTGTTTTATTGTTTTTCGTAGTTGAGCTACGACTGGGCTTTAAATGTTATCCATAGATGTACTGTGATAGTGGGTATATTGAGTTGGGCTTCCATTGCTCCTCGGTATAAGTCTAGAAACGCGCGCAGCGTAGGTACTCAATTCCTTCGGGTTAGTCCCCATAAATTGAGGGTGTCGGTGCTTAGCTCCCTCGAGCTTAGGTCCCGTAAATTAAGCGGTTGTCGGTTACCTCCGTGAATGGTGTCGGGTGCCTCCGTGAATGGCGCTATTGTCGTGACTCCGTATAGAACTTGTCATTACTAAGCCTATGGGTCTAGGGTAATGGACAAGAGTCTATAGTTGTTACCTTTGTCGGTGTGGCAGAGTCGGTACATAGGATTACATTTTATCGTGTCTCCTCGGTGCGTGTTCCGAGTGGAGAATTCTGTGTTTGCTGCATTCCCTTAACTGTGGCATGATATCTGTCAGGATGATATGCATAGTTTTAAGGATGAGAATGGTGGTTTTCAAATGAAAAATGTGTGGTTTTTGAAAGAAAAACCTTTTTGGCTTTCGTGGTCGAGTTTGCTCCCACCATATGATTGCATAGCCTGGTTTTTAGCTTTACTATCTACTTTCTATTGGGTTTTGGCTCACGGTATGGGATTTTTTCTAGAAAATATTTTCAGGTGAGCATGAGGAGTTGACCTAGATTCTTGTGGTGGCAGAAGACTAGTTGTAGTTTTCAGTTTTGACATGTACTTATACATGCCTGTTTCAGAAGGCTGGTTTGTACACCTTTCGGTGATATATTTATTTATGTATGAGATTGTATGTTTTCAGTTTATGAGAGTTCAACCATCGGGACTTTTATCCATATGATGTATTATTTTGAGTTGATAGTTTTCCAACTACAAAAATCTTATTTTCTCAAATGGGAGTATTGGTGGGCTTTCGTGTAACCCTAGTGTTGGGGCGTGACAACATGGTATCAGAGTTATGGATTTGAATACCTAAGAGCCATGGAAAAGAGAGTACATCACCTTGTGATGATGTATGTGTGCTTGATTGCATGTGTTACAGCGTTTTCCTAACATAGGATGATAGCTTGTGGTGTATACGTGGCCATGGAGATTGGGCCTTAGGATTGATTAGTCTTGCCTCCGGGCGTTTGGATTGACAAACTTGGGAGCCAAATTAAAAATGCATTTCGCAGACGTGACTTCTAGCTAGGAATCTGAGTAGGTTGTTCAGATGGATGAGTCTTTCTTGCCAGTTTTCCTCAGTATCGGTGTGGTGTCTGCATAATCTTTATGGCTATGTGTCAGCATGATTATGTGGTAGGTGTTAGGAATAACATGATAGATCGACCTTAGGTTGTCGTGTTTCATGTTTTCTTTTTTTATAACCTGTACATCCTTTAGAGATGGCGAGACCGTGGTTTGGGTTTGGTTATGTGTGACTCGGTTGTTATCAGTTGCAGAGGTACGGTATGGGTTGAGCGTTGATTGCTTGGGATGTTATGGAACTCCTCAATGAGTTGGGTTTAGCCATGTGAGGTCGGCTTCGGTTGGCAAACCGTTGTGGTTTGAGCATTGAGTTTCAAGTGAGTGAGCCCAATGATGTGGGAATGTGTAGGGATTCCTGCAACGAGTATCAGTTCCATGAGATTCCTACAGGAATGCTGGTTCATGGTTTGGTCGAGATCTTAGTAATTAGGAGATCATGTTTGGGAACCATGTCGGGTGTATGAGGTTCGAAAGGATCGTCGACAAGTTCAACAGTGTGGTTGGATTAGTGCTGAGAAGATGTATCCCGAGTGTGATATGGCCGGAAGTTGTTTGTGTTCCACCTTAGGTTCAGAGATGGGTGCGTTGTTCGCCCATGGAAACGAAGTGTGGAGTGATTAGGTTAAGCAGTATACCGTGTGATTTGGTCAGCCTGGGGTGATAGGTGAGAAATCGTAGGGTACGATGCCTGTGGTCGAGGTGTGTTTTGAGAGCGAAAGTGCGGAAGGTGTCTGCATGGTTGTGGGAGTTATTAGTAACTCTAGATGAAGTGTCTCTGGATTGGATTTCCCTTACTCGGAGAGGCCGTGACATGATCGTGGTGTGCCTAGCAGGAGTTATGTTGTGTAGTGCAACCTTGTGAAGTGAGGTTTTGGGTGCAATAGTATGTATTGTAGCAGGTATGCGGATGGATGGTGTTCATGTGTGTGAATAAGGTCTGAGCGTTGAGAGTTTGGTGTAGCTGACGATTTGAATATTGTGATCGGAATTGACAGCAGCTGTGTGACTGTAGTCGATGTGGTCTCGAGGTAGGACTTTCAGAGTTCTTTAGAGGCTAAGTGTTGGGAAGTACCGAGAGTACGCCGGCAGTATGCTGAGGTTTGGCCATGGTTTCTTATTGGCCTTTTTCTTTCCTTTATATGGAAGGAGAGAGAGAGAGAGTTCTTGTAAATGATTATCTTGTAGACAATTGTCTGGTGCGTGTTGCTTGCGAGTTGTTTCATCTCAGGTGGACAGAGATGCCAGGTTTTGATTGGTTCAGGTTTTGGTTGTGTTTTGACACTGTGGAATCTCAGTAAATTTGTATCTGTGTTGTAACCCTTGAAGTTATGACTCAGGGACGTGTATCGCCAGGATCGGGTGATTGGAATATGGGTTCTTCATATTTTTTGGGTGTTAAACATCTGTGTGTGTGACTTGGGATCCGATTGCTCCCGTGGTTAAAGACCCTAATGAATCGCATGATGGGGTTGGTATTTTCCCGCGGTGAAAGACCGTAAAAGAGTATGTATGAGTGTGGTACATCTGATAGGTTGTGGAAACCTAATCAGTATGGTTTTAACGGATGGTTGAACCTATAGGGTTGTGCTCCCTGTGAGGTCGAGTTGTTAGACCAGGGATGTTAGTTGATAAGGGCGTCGGTGTTGATACACAGAGTTCCTTTGCAGTGATCAGTTGAGGATCGTTGACCGTTGCGTGTGTGTATGGTTGTGCTTCTAGCTCATAGTAGAGTGGGAATTTTGTTGGAACAGTGCGATTGTGATATGCGTATGGTGGATTTCTGGTAGAATTTTGTGAGTATGACCTTTTGCTTTGTTTGAGGACTTGGAACTACATAGAGTTCTTGGAGTCGAGGAGTGGCTATCGACTGTGGTAAGTGTTGTGCTTTGGCATAATGGTTGTTTGTATGGATGGTGGTCCCGAGAGTGAGAGGTTAGAGAAGCCTTGGTTGGCATGGCCTGTTCGGACCGACGCGATTATTTGGTTGAGGACGGAAGGACCGTGATGAGTTCTGCATACGAGGGTTTGTTGAGATGTGTTCTTTGATGTCCAGGTGAGTAAGTAAGCTTCTCTCTGGAGTTGAGCAAGTTTCTCTCTGGAGTCGAGCGTTGTGTTGTTGCTCGTGGATCGGCATCATGACAACTTCAGTGATGAAGATGTTGGCGTCGACAGGGTGACGACATGGTATTAAAGTCTATGGTCGTTTGGTGATCTTCAGAACTTGGTTAAAGTTTGTGTGTGAAGTTTGTGACTTCTTGTGACCGATGTCGGAGTCTGACGTCGTGTGTTTGGACTTGTGGAGGTAGTCCTTGGTGTGTATTGTGAGGTGTGATTGAGCTAGTATGTGGCAATGAGGACGAGGGAGATAGTCCCTGTGTTCGAGCATAGAGCATGTTTAAGATCAAGTACCATGGTGGATTGATCTCGTATGATGCGTTTATCGCCAGAGTGGTTTGAGTTCGGCGAGAGTTCTATGTTGGGGTTTGGCAGCACGAGTTGGATCTTGATCCAATCTTTATGGATGTTTCCTGGATGATAGTAGTATTAGTGGAACTTGCCTGTGCAAGCAGTTTGTATGGAGATTGAATCTTCTAGTTGTGTTTTCCTTTTGTGACGATAGGTTTGGGATTTCAGTTGCGGGGACATTTCTGCTGTTGTGCAGTATTACTGGGTTTGCATCAGAGATTGTTGATAGTTGCAGGACAATGTTTGGCTTGAGTTACAACATTATTGTAGTGTTGAATTTTGGGGACGAAATTCTTTTAAGAGGGGGAGAGCTGTGAGACCCTGACCCATTTCTTTTTGGGAAATGATCTAAGTGTTCACGGGAGTAAGAATTTAAGTTTGATCTTGCTTCATCTGTTCAGTTTTTCTCTCAGCGTTGACCACTCGAGCGGGCTAGTGGCAGAGAGTGGGTCTGGATGGTGACCGCTCGAGCAGTGGTATGGTAGAGGAGTATGTCGGCAGAGGTCCGCTCGAGCGGTGGTTGGGCGCTCGAGCGGCGGAGGCCAGGCACGAGATTCTATAAAAATGTGGTTTTGACGCATGTTCAGGTTCAGAGATTTTACAGGGTTAGTCCCGGGGGCTGCGGGAAGTTGTGGTGCAAATTTAAAAAATTCAAAAAAAAAATATTTTGGAGGCCTATAAATATCTGGATTTAGATATTTTTAAAAGATATTTTCGAAACTTAACTTCTAAGTTTTCTCATTTTTCTCTCTGCCTTCTCCCTAACTTCTCGGGGGCCCGGGGTTTAGTTTTCGACGATCAGACAGCAGATTCTTAGTATCGGCATCGTGGTCTACGCTTTCATTCGGATAGAGTTTCATTCCGACGAAATTTATTTTTCCACGTGGATCGAGACGTTGAGCTTTTAGCTCGACGAGGTAGGATTCTAGACTCTACTGCTGTTAAAAGGGTACTATGTGCACTTATAGGTATTTTGACCGGTTAAAAATGCATAGGCAACCGATTTATGTTACGTTAAACCAGGTTTTGGTTTAAAAAGGCATTTGTGTTGATTTCGGTTGGATGACGAGTTTTGAAATATTCCTTTCCAGGTTCTGTGGTAGTTTCAGGTTTGGGTATATCCGAGGATGTTAAAAAGGTGTTTGGAGACTTTAATTTGTGGTTGAGATGATGGTTAGTGGGAGTTTGAGGGTTTGGAGGCTTAGAACACAAAGAACAGAAATTTTTGGGTTTTTCTCGGGTGGTAGCTCGCTCGAGTGCCCGACGTCCTCTTGAGCAGACTGGATTCGCAGGACCTTTTTGTTTTGATGTTATCTCCTTAATCTGAACTCAGAATCGGATCGTTCTTATACTCAAATCAAAGCCCCGGAAGTCCTCTTTCCAATGGCACCTATCTCACCTTAAAACTCTTTTTGTAGAAAAAATTATGACCAAAAGAGTGAAGGTGCATCAAGATTTTCAAACCGTTTTTCATCCGTTTTTGGCCAAATGCTTGGGAAAGGTTGTTTTTCATCCTCTGTAGAACTTTTTATCAAATTTCTTGTTCCTTGGGAGTTTGTTTGTGGGTGTTTCACGTGACCAGGGTGTCGGGACGTGATAGTGACGGTTGGCCGATTACGCTACATGTAGTTGTATGCTTTTTTCCCGGTTGAAATGATTATATATCATGTGATATGTTTAAACCTTGTTTCGGATAAAAAGCATGTTTTACGCTTTTCTTGGTTTATTACATGATATGACTTGTGGGTGTTGAGTTTTCAAAGGGTGTTCTTGAAAACGGTGGAAATTGTGGGTTTTATGCCTTTTTTCGGTTTTATACATGATTCGGATGTGTTGAGATCCATGGTTTTCAAAAGGAGCTTTGAAAATGAAGTGTTTTTTATGAAAAACATGTTTGTGGAGGTTTGGAACTAACCCTTGAGGTTGAGTGTCAGTTTTGTAAAACTATGTTGTTACATGCTTGTAGATCTCCATGTGGACGGATTGGATCCTTTTACACTTGGGATGTAAAACTGTTTTACTATTTTTCGTAGTTGAGTTACGGCTGGGTTTTAAATATTATCCATAGATGTACTGTGACAGTGGGTATATTGAATTGGGCTTTCATTGCTCCTCGGTACAAGTCTAGAAATGTGCGCAGCGTAAGTACCCAGTTCCTTCAGGTTAGTCCCCATAAATTGAGGGTGTGGATGCTTAGCTCCCTCGGGCTTAGGTCCCATAAATTAAGCGATTGTCGGTTGCCTCCGTTAATGGCATCCGGTGCCTCCGTGAAAGGAGCTATTGTCGTGACTCCGTATAGAACTTGTCATTACTAAGCCTATGGGTCTAGGGTAATGGACAAGAGTCTATAGTT
>JAULJZ010000009.1:5975118-5989168 GCA_032270985.1 Heliamphora pulchella | reverse complement strand
TCGATCACCGTATAGTTAGATCACATCAATTGTAAAAATAAAAAATGTACGGTATACACTCATAATCATAATTAGCATCTATTTTTTAAGATCAGTGCTATCCGATCATATGGTTATCAATACTAATCAACTTGATTTTTCTATAAAAATGGTATTCTCAGTAAGCTTTACAACATAAATGGTTTAGGTCATGAAAGTGAGTCATCGTGAACGATGTAAAAAAACAATGGAGAGAACCCTAATCCAAAAAGTTTATTCTCTCTTGTGAGAATGGATATTTGGAGAGCCTAGTCCTTAACCATCACACGATCACATGTGATTTACCCCTCAATGCAGAGACCCTCGTAATTGTGTGACTCTCACGTGACTCTAAAATATTTAGAACACCTTGTGATCATGCCCCTCAATGAAGAGTAATTATCTGGTGCTTCCCAAGTACTATGTGGTAAGTTCACGTAGTATTCTCACTCAATATGGTAGTGATAAATTTTACAGTAGAGACATGAGTTATTATAAAATATATAAAGGGTGACCCACATTATGTAAATTATAATTATTTATTTGTTAAGAATACTACGTAATATCACTTACATATTACTCCAAAGTACCTTATAATTTTTTCTCAATGAATGAGTTTATCCTCTTTTGGCAATTTGCTTCCAATTTCCAACTCACAATCCCACTTGGGAGTCTCTCATGGCCGTCGCCCCATTGGTTGAGGGTACCAGCTGGCGGTACCCAATCGGTACCTAAAATCTTCTCCGTGGGCTATACCGTAGAAAGGGTCATTGCCACAAACACTTAACTACAAAAAATTATTAGGTACTCTAGGAGCATTATGTAAGCAATACTATATGATATTCTCAACAAATAAATAATTATAATCTACACAATGTATGTCATCTTTTATTTTTTAACCATCCAATAAATATAAATTATCATGTTCTTATCTTAAAATTTATTATCATCATATTAAATAAAAACACTGCATAAACTTGCCACGTAAAATTTTAGGAGTACTAACAATTACTCCACCACACCCTCCTTCAATGACGACTTAAAAACACACTCCTCACCCTTATTTCTCTCTCTCTCTCTCCTTTCATTGGGACAAGAAATTATTAGCTTCTCTAGTGCCCCTTCCCAGAAAAATAATAGTCCCAAATCTCAAGCTTTCTTTTTCTTCAGAGTCCTTAAATTCGGACCCAGACGTCAGGCTGGCTTCCATTTAATGCCCTTAACTTGTAGGGTGAGCCCGTGAGGAGATGACTTTCTCATACCTTCCCTATGGAAAATTATTGACTACTTTGGGAGTAGTAAGTAACATAGTCTTGATATAGAAATAAATGAAAAACATCAATTTATGTTAATTTAGTTAATTTTTATCTTCCTTTTATTATATAAAGGTGGATTATTATTATTCTATCCAGAATATTTTTAATTACTATATAATTAAATAAAAATACTATTTAAACAATATTATATAGTGCTACAGAATTGGCAAATAATTACTCTTGCAAATTTGCCATGATGCTATTAGAACATAAAAACGGGTGATGCTTGTCAAAACTAAGTAAAAAATAAAATAAAATAGTCCAAATGAGTCCTAAGATAATAATCTTATTTTATTATTTTATGTTAACGTGTGATTTGTCAAAACATAGCAAGTGTTGGAGGAAACAAATACAAATTTCACTGTTCGAATAGAGTGAGCAGTGAAATTTATCCATTATGTGGATTATTGTAAAAGTTATCAGAGAACCGTCAAAAATTGTCAGAAAATCGCTGAAAACATCACTGGAGAGTCGCCTAAAAAATGTTAGCGAGAAAGTCATCGAGAAAAGCTCGCTAACGGTTGCCCAAAAAAGCCGCTAACCACGGTTAAAGTTGAAAGTGGTGACGAGTTGGCGAAGAATTTGTACTAAGTAATTAGAAAAGTGTGTGAGTAATAAGAGTAATTTTGTCTATAAAATTACCTAATACTAAATTAGAAGACCTTAGTCCTTAAAATTCTTAAAATAATAAATCTAAGAGCTTAAAGAAATTAACTTAAAATGAACTAAATCCATTACAAAATCTAAGAATGGGATTTATAATTAACTATCCCATCTATTAAACTAATAACAATAACAAATGAAATTTTGTAAAATTAAAAATGATTAGTGGAGCATTACTTGATAAATTAACTAGTTTATGCCACTTCTTAGTCTCACATACTTGCATCAAAGTTTTGTCATTGGGTGTTAAACACAAGTTCGAGTACGCAATACAAGTACAGTATAATCGATACAACTAAGCCAATATGATTAAACCTAAAAAAATATAGTATAGCTATGACTATGATTGTGGTACGTTGATAAATTTGTTTATATACATATGCTATATATAGGGTTCTTTGAGAAAAGAATAGATAAATATAGATAATGTGAATTTTATTAATGAACCTGTACGGCAAAATGAAGGGAGAATAGCAGCTGGGTAAAAACAAGATTAGCCAATACTAAAATAGATAACAGTAAAAAACATTTAGGAATTGAATTAAATTGCATAAAAATGCAAACATCCCTCCCTCTTTATAGCTTTCTAATGAAGCTATTCAAATTGAGACGAAACTCTTTAAGACTTATCAAGTCATGAGGTCTTATTTGATTATCTTGAACTAGTATTCTAATCCTAATTAACTAAGTTAACCATAGTCTTTGACTAACTAGATGTCTAACCATCTTGATCGATTAACTTTGAGTCACCCAAATAGCAAGTGGATTGCCCTAAGAGTTTTCCATGGTTGACAAAATCCTTTACTTGACCATCAAATTACATGTCTCTCAGCTTCCCATAAGAAAGAACCCCATATACTACCATCGAACATATTTATCATCCCTAGGACGTCTTATTAATTCACTGAGAAATTTTTAATGACACAACCCGTGCTATATTATTTTGACCATATAGTCAGTGCTATGTTATCTCGCCCACATAATTTGTACTATGATTTTCTATTACATAGTCCATGTTATGTTAGTACTGTGTGTGCGACACTTCTCAAATATATATAGTATGTGCTATATTAGCATAACTACATGGTCTCTGTTATGTTTTTTTATTCGGTCACATAATTTGTGTTATGTTTCATAATTTATTTTTCGTGACTTTGAGTTTACAATCATTTTAGAGGTAGTCACCAAAACTCTTTTTGTTGTCCACGGTATTCCCAACTATCTTTGAGAAAGGCAGTTTTCATTCTACATCGAGGAGTCTTGTTCTCGAAGGGATATCATACCCTTCTTGTTAACAATAAGAGTTTTGGGTTGTCCCTTACAATGGTCTTGGGTTTAGTGTTTCGACATCAATGGCCGTTACCATATAGCTCAAAAGCTCATGTAGTCTCTATATATATTGTTCTATTTTTTGTTAAACACTGGGTCTACATATGCTAAATACAAAAGTTACTTTTAGCTTGTAAAAGAACAATAATAGATGTTAGAGGATAAAAGATATTAAAATTGTCATCTCTACTTTGTGTCATTGGCTGGTGTTGGTTTGGACGACAAATAATGATCATACTTATTGAACTGTGCAACAATTGCAATGGCAATTGTATTTGATTCAAAGTTTATTTTGGCAATTGTAAACCCCAAGAAAAATATCTCAAATTTTGTGTGTTTATACCAATTTAAGTTTTTAACATTTTTATTAAATTAAATAATATAAATTATTCTTTTTAATAATTTAGTTTTTTATATCAAAAAAAATCAACATATAAAATTCAGCGTATCCATTGATATATCCAAAACATATTAATGTCCTATCTTGATTGGTCAGTATCGTACCCAAAAAAAAATTAAAAGTATTAATGTCCTAACTTAATTGTACAAATATCATACCTAAAAATTTATATAGTACCCGGTATTTTTGTTAACACTGGATACATTTTTTTTTTTGCAGTGCCAAAGTCGTACTCATACCCACTATATATAAGATAAAATTTTTGAAGTTCCCCTCTTATCACCAGTTTTTTTGGAGAGCAATAAACGGAAAAAAAGGAAAAAGGAAAAACCATGAAAAAAAGCAAGTACTGTGGGGCTCTATATAAAGTAGTGGAACTTGGTAGTTGATGTTTGTGTTGGCTGCTTTATTAGGTGGTGAATACTGTGGGTGCTCTCTCTCTCTCTCTCTCTCTCCAGTTGGGTATTGAGCGTTTCTCAGTGTTTGTAAAGATGAGCTATGTTGGTGTTGGTGTGAGTCCTGGGAATGTTCCTGTGTACCACGGGAGCAATTTAAGGGTAGTTGATCGGAGGGTGAGGGTCACAGAGTTGGTTTTGAGGTGCCTAATCTGCGGTTTAGGTGTTCTTGCTGCTACTCTTATAGGGTCTGATACCCAGGTCAAAGAGATCTTTTCAATTCCAAAGAAAGCTAGATTCACAGACATGAAAGTTCTTGTGTAACCCTCTCTCTTAATCCCCCTCTCTTTCTCTCTCTCTCTCTCCCCCTCTCTTCTTGATGTTGAGATTTGATGCAATGTCTATTTGTTGCAGCTTTTTGGTGGTGGCCAATGGGTTAGCAGCAGCCTACTCATTGGTTCAAGGGTTGAGGTGTGTGGTGAGCATGGTTAGAGGGAAAGTGCTCTTCAACAAGCCCCTTGCTTGGGCCATTTTCTCTGGTGATCAGGTATTGATTTCTGTATTATCACCATTTTTTTTTGCAAGTTTTGTCAGTTCTATGAAGATCATGAGATATGTCCGGAATCCCAACACCATTTTTTCGTTTCATCCAAATCTATAGCTGATATAAGAAGACCTAACACCTCATTTTCATCAAATATGGTTTCTTTTCCACTTATTTGGGATTTTAGCTCAGAAAAGGAAAGTGGGTAGATGAAATGTTTTTATTTTGAGCAGCTAGCGGAGTTTTCAGTTGAAGTTTTAACTAAAGAAAACACACCGTGGATAATGACAACCTAAAATTTGAAATTTGAAGTAAAATGGCTTGCAATTCTTACTCATGGCATGGAATCCATGCCATCAAGTGCAGTACGTACAAGTGGATAAAAGTTCTAGATTTAACGCTTTCTAAGACTTAGAAGATGCTAAAGGCCGTTAAATCATTCGAAAAGAACTTCAAGACACAGAAATCTCGAGACACAGTAGGGGTGATTCCTTCACCCCTTACCTACCTTGGGCATTTGCCATTATTTCCACTTTATTTCTGCTACACAATACCTGATACCCAACTAATAGAGGTAGCCAAGTTATGCTTACAATAATTTGCTTTATTGGCAATGGGGCATAACATGATGTGTGTGGATGGGCACAAGAGTCAATTCTGCACTCCCTGTCTGTTTTATTTGATTATTTTTTCTGAGTGCAATAAATAGTGTTAGGAATTAGGAATCATACCATCAACCACAACCTCTTTAATACTATTTTCCAAATGGCACGCACTTCGGCTTTGGTACAAGTACTAAAAGGATAATGGGTTGCATTGCATGTAATCTCAATTGCCTTTTGGGATCTCAAGTTTTTTTTTTTTTTGGTAAAAATTCTCATATAATTCAATACCTTTCAAAATGTATTAGGACAAAAAACTCTTGCTCGAGTAAGGGAACGGAATCACCTACCCTAAAAAAATATCTCTATGTTCTAATGCATTGAAAACTGTTGGATATGTATCGAGATTCATGTGTTTCAAGATTCTAAAATGATTCAATGGCCTTTAATGCATTAGATAGAGAGACATAATTTTTAGGATAGAAAATTCTTTTTTGGGCAAGGTCAAGGGATCAGTTGTCTCAAAATATCTTAATGCGCTGTAAAACGTCTGCGATTCTCACATGATTTAATGGCCTTCCATGTGTTGGAACAAAAAGAAAAGATTGTAATGAAAGAGAGAAATTTGGAAAAGGGGATCCGATAACTCAAGGTAGGTGGGTGCATTCTGATCTGCAGACATGCTTGGTACCGAATAAATATGTCAGATTCATTAGATTGACCACATTTACAACACTTCCAACCCTACTAGCTAACCCTTTGCTGACAACAATTATTCCATTGCCCAATGAATGAGGCCATGTGGTGCTATAAGCTCTTTGGGAGCCACGCGATCATGTAGACTTTCTATGTTAGGGGCGGATCCGATTGATCCTATAGCTCTCAAAAAATTTGTAGCACCATGTGGCCATCCCCCTTAGGACATTGAATAATTTTTCCTTTGCTAAACATTTATATAATCAAATAGAAGTTTCTAGTTTCATGAATATTTCGAATGGTGATACCTCAAAACGGCAATGGCACATGGTGGGGACCTCTTGTTCTGTCCCTCTCTATGCTAGACATCCTTTGTTAATGAAAAATTGCTGAAGATCCATTATAGTTTTAGACAGGACATGGACCAGCAGAACTAAAGGTATCCATTCCTGGTAAATTCAGACTTTTGGTACCTTCATTAATCATGATCCCACAAGATTCAAACCATCAGACTAAAAGGTCAAACCCATGACTTGTTGATTTAGTAGTTTGATGGGTTGAGACAAGGGACCCCAGCTTATATTGTTCAAGAGTTAAAAAGTTTCTAAGAACACCACAATGATACTCTTGTGAAAATAAACTAGGAAAGTCTGCCAATTTTACTTGGATTAATTTTCCATATAATTTGTCAGATTAGCCCATTACAAGTAATATAGGTGGCTGACATACGTGTTTGCTAGTCTTCACATTGCATACCTTGAGATCTTCCAATTTGGTGTTCTCTTACACTTTATTCACCACAAATAACTTTACAAAGAGAATTCCAATTAAGCATTCCAAAGTAGTGTGGACGAGGCATTGCCAATTGAGTTGAGCTTGAGCATGATCAATTACGCAGCATTTCATGTCAAATGAATTGGGTCATTCCTCAAACTAATTATTCAAAAACTCTAATGGAATCTGTATTTGAAGTCTTTTTTTTTCCCTGCAGCTTATGGCATATTTGATGTTGGCTGCTGTCGGAGCTGCTGCCCAGTCTTCAGTTATTGGAAAGTTTGGGGAGCCAGACCTACAATGGATGAAGATCTGCAACATGTATGGGAAGTTCTGTAACCAAGTGGGGGAAGGAATAGCCAGTGCACTAATCGCCAGCCTCAGTATGGTGATCCTTTCAGGTGTTTCAGCTTTCAGTCTCTTTCGCTTGTACGGGGGAGACAAAGCCGAAAGCAGTGCGATATGGTAGGCCAGGTTTACTCCATGTTTAACTCAAAAACTGGTGTCCATTTTTATGTCTTTTAACTAAAAAGATCTGTAACTTGGGAATACTTTTGAACAAATATGATATGAGAGGGTGCTCTTTCTGTTACTTTTCCAGTTTGTAAAATAAAAACAAAGCTTGTGTTGTGGCATTCATCGGTAGATTCATCATTTCTGGATGTTGGAGGCTTTGGGATGGATATTGGCCTCGTTCGCAACCAAGTTTAAAGTCATGGCTTGTTGCTTAAAAATATTTTAAATTAAATAAGAAAAAAATTCGTTTAGTGAATTATATGGGTGATTTTAATCCAAAGGCAATAAGCCAATAAACTTGGTTTAAAGTGGCTTTAGGCCAAAAAAAGCTTTAAATCCAAAAAAAATATTATAATTTTATAAAATTTATTTTTACATAATTTATATTCAATATGGATCTTATTTGATAGATTTTGATGAGTAAATTTTAAAAATATTTTTTTAAAAAAAATAAATAAATATGTATAATAAAAGTTATAAGAAGCGACACTAAAAACAAGATGCATGAAACAAGAATTAAGGAGTGACACTGAAAACAAGATGCATAAACTAGGGGATGCAAAACTACTCGGTCTTTGGTTTATGAAGGCCTATAATTACCGAAAAACTCAATAGTAATAGTAAGAGGCACGACATGATAGTGACAGATTGGCCTCGAAAGGCCTAAATTTGATAAAAAAAAAATGGCTCAACAAACAATACTCGTTGCTACAACAAACAATACTCATTGCCACATCATTACTAATGATAGATTTCGGCCAAATTCATTCGTTTAGATTTTGAAAACGTCAAATTTATCATTTTAAGAAAGATTTGATTTGCCAATTTCAAGAGTTTTCCAAATACTTGCAAAAAGATATTCTAAATCACTTTTTCTTACCCAAACAATCTTAGCTTTAGATCTATGAGCAATATGCATTCAACAATAAGGCCTAATATGACCAAAAACACCACAATGATGACAAATTGGTACAAATTCACAATGTGATGCATATATACTTTTCAATTTTATACAGTTATGACGTATGTTACCGAAATATCACAATGATAACAAATTGGGTTAAATTTTGTCTCTCTTACCGCATGATGTGGAATAGTGGCTTTGCCCGTTTGATTTCTCCACTTTACATTAGTTTTTGTTGAAGGACCAACATCAATCCTTTTGAACCCATCATTTATGCCTTGTTGGCTTGCACAAAAATAGGTGCAATTGTCTTTAATTGGTTGACTTTTTCTTTTTTTTCAACGAGTTACTTGACGAGCCTCCAGTGGATCCAAGTTCAGTCTAATCTTTCACTACTTTCTATTCTTCAAGCATTCCATTCAATGCAAAAGTACATATATTCCACTTCTTAAAAATATCTTGAGCATTTAATAAATTATTTACAACTTTAATCAATTTTAATTCAAGTACTTTCTTAAAATTAACACAGGCATACAATTCCTTTACAAGAACATCTATCTTGGTTTTTCTGATTTGACTTAAAACAAACACGTCATTTCTCTTTTTTTCACATCGGACAAGTTTTCCACACAAAGTTTTCATATCTGACTTTAATCTTCATACCAGTATTTGAGCTTTAATTAGATCTTGAGACAATCTTTCTTTTTATTTCTCAGAACCTTAACATTTTAAGAAAGTTTTATATTCACTTTGGTCATTTTCAAGCTATCTTTATTAAATCTAGCTTCTTGCCATCTTTACTTTTATTTTCACTAGGATTCTCACAATTTGAACCTATCAAGTACATATCTAACTCATCTTCGACTCATTTTTTATGAGAATGCATAAAAGCAACAAAGGCAATGAAGTTGCCTTCTTCGCTATTCTCTCTCTCTCTCTCTCTTTTTTTCTTTTGCTTGTTAAGACATTCTTGTGCTATGTGGTTAAACCCTTTACATTCATAGCATTATATTACTTAGGACGGACCATTCGTTCAGTTCTTCTCATTTTTAGATCCAATTTTAATCTTTTCAGAACTGTTTTTATTTTAGATTTAATTTTGTGATTTTATTTTTTATTTTTCAAAATTTTTCTAAATTTTTTGACAAAGATTTTTACAATTTCAGGATCAAGTTCGTCATACGAATCGCTTGCATTACCTTGAGTTAAAGAGATGGCCAAATTCAACTCATAGGTTTACAAATTTTTAACTAAAATTTTCACTGTTAAAAAATTAATATTTTTACTTTTCTCTATAGTGGTACCCTTTTGTTGGAAACGTTCTAGTTAAGACATTAGAATATTTCTAACAACTCTAGAGTTAGATATTTTCTCTCCAAGATTAGATGAGTCATTCACAATGCCACTTAACTCAGTATAAAAATTATCAAAACTTTCATCGTCTTTTATTCGTAGAGTTTCAAAATTTGTTATAAAATGTTAAAATTGTAAGATTTTTACATTTTAAGTTCCTTCATGAGTGACTTTTAAAATGTCCCATGCTTCTTTAACTATGTCACATGTACTGATTTTACAAGATTCATCTTGAGTGACCCGGCTAAAAATATCGTTTATGGCCTTACTATTTCAACTGGTTTTTTCAAAGTCTATTTTATCTCATTTAGCTGTGGGCTTAGGGGCAATTTTTTTATCAACTACTATGGTAGGATACGTATAGTCATCAATAATTGAGAATCATACTCTCTCGTCAATTAATTTTAGGAAAACTATCATTTTAACTTTCGAAAATGAATAATTGAATCCTTCGAGAAGAGGTGATCTACCAGTTGATGTGCCTTCTTTGATCATATTTATAATTGCAAATCATCCAATTGGATCAACACTAATAAATTTTTTTTATAAAAGATGAGTGACTTGCTCTGATCCCAATTAAAAAACTCTTTTTTTAATATTTGATTTGTACTAATTGATATATTAAAACAAACAACACAAGCGAACAAAACACAATCACACGAATACACATCATGAAAAATTCTAACTCGAGTAAATACCACGGGACCAGTTCAGGTCCAGATAAATCAAGCGCTATAAATAAGTTTTAGTTACAAAAAATCTTACAAAATTACTAATGAATCCACAACCTAAGGATGCAATCTTACTTTTACCGAATTCAAGTACATCAACTCGTACTTCACTGTTGGCGGAATCCACATCAGACTTCTTGTCTTGATAATCCACTTATGATGCATCAGGAACTAGTAAAAAGATAGTGAATCTAATGCTTGATGATCTTTTTGGAAGTTCTGAATCTATCTGATCATCAAGCGGTAGGCAAATAAAACTCTAGAAAATTTTATTCTTCAAAACACTCAATTGCTGAAGAGAAAGCCAAAAGCCTCCGACCGCAAAAATCATAGCAGCAATTTAAAGCAGTCTCGCGAAATAGATCGTCAATTGGTCTAATCACCAATTGATCAATGATCGATCCCAATCAAACCGTGCATCAGGGGGTCTTATTGAAGTTGTAGTATATTTGCAGACCGATCGATCAATCTTTTCATCGATCGATCAGTAATCAATATGTATCATCTCTGATTAATCCGTGTTGATCTATGCATCAATCTGTCTAGCATATCTTGTAATATATGCATTCAAACTTCAAATCACTTTAAAACTTTCATTCATGACTTAGAATATTCATCTTAAAAAGTTTTTTACATGAAATAAAATACGAAAAATTAGTGAACAGTCCAATTTATAAAGCGCTTACTGTTTTTCCTTCAACATAAGATTTTTTAACGCGCAAGGTCCATCCGCATAAAAATTTTAACGCACAAGATTCTTTTGAGACAGAAATACCCTCTGTGTATAGAATAGATAAATTTATCTGTGTGTAGAACAGATAAATTTATCTGTATGCCTTACACATGCACAGATAAATTTATCTGTGTGCCTTGCATAAGCGCGTATGTTTTGAAAGGCACAGGTAAATTTATCTGTGCCTAACACATCCACAGATAAATTTATCTATGTGTCTTACACATGCACAGATAAATTTATCTGTGTATAAATTTATCTGTGGGCACAGATAAATTTATTTATTTGGAGGGTATTTTTGGGAGAAATCGTGCAATTGGATCTCACGCGTTAAAAAAAAATTTGATGGACCTTACGCGTTAAAACTTATTTTTTTAGACCTTTCGCTGAAAACCCCTTAATTATAAATAGTTATACTGTTAAAAAAATACCATAAATAGGTCATTATATATTTACCTAGAAAAATACAATCATTAATGTTGGCCTACTTTAAACTAAGCTTTTGGCTTAAAGTTATTTTAAGTCAAACAAATAAAAATTCATTTAGTAAACTATAGAGGTGACTCTAAGTTAAAAATTAATAAGTCAAAAAGCTTATTTTAAAATGACTTTAAGCAAAAAATCAAAAAATTTGACTTAAAATTGTAATAATTTTTTAAAAATCTATTTTAAAATAATTTTATATTTAATATGAATCTTGTTTTATAAATTTTGACAAATAAATTTTAAAAATATAATTCTTATAAAAAAAATTTGTATAATAAAAGTTATGATATTTTTTAAAAATACATAAAAAATTTATATGAAAAACAAAAAAAAACTAATAGACTAAAAGCCTTTGGGTTGTCAAACCAAACTTTTTAATTTTTTAGGCTTTAAGTAAAAGGACAAAAAACCCGACTTAAAATTGATTGCCAAACGAGACCGTTATAGTAATCATATTTTAATAATTAATAATACAACAATAATCATATTTGATAATTAATAATGTTACGATAATCATATCTTGATAATAAATAATACTATAGTAATCATATTTTAGTAATTAACAATGCTATGATAATCAGATTTTAGTAATCATTAATATTATAATAATCATATTTTGGTAATCACAACATTATATGATATTTTGTATATGATGCTAATAAATAAATAGTAGACCCATAAAATAAAATTAGAAAGATAGCAAACACGTGTACAGTTATTTTTAGAATTTTGAAAAATTGAAAAGTAGTTATTATCTAAAAATTTACAATTTTATCTTTTTAACTAATAAAAAATGTGTCAATTAAATTGGGGTAATTTTGAAACTAAGAAAATTGTGATGGGACTTCAAAAGTATTGAGTTGCCTTTATATATAGTATAGATAAGCACCAGACATAAAATACCATCTCATGCAGTATTTAGATATAATAATCACAGCAGTTCTCAAATACAATATTAACTAGCTTTAACATCCAATAGCGTGTTTGATTGATAACTAATTTAAAAGTAAATTTTTTTTATTTTTAAATCAAAACAGTTATCCAAATTGAAAGGAAATCGTTTGGTAAATTGACTTTTAAATTAATTTTTTTAATAAACTGTTTGATTGTTTAAAAAATTGTACTTTTTTGTTTAAATGGGATAATATTTATCTTTATATAATTAATTATAATAATTATATATAATTCGCATTAATAGTAAATAAATTATCAAATAAATGATATTATTATTTTTTAAAATGAATTAAGGATTTGAATAAGGTGTCATAAAATTTAATGTTTTAACTTAATATTTTAATTTTTATGTTTTTTTTTACTTTTTTGTTAATTGACATCTATTAACTTTGTGACTTTTTTACTTAGGTCCTGTCTAAATGCTATGCTTGGTTTTTAAAAAGTTTTGCTCTTTTGGAAAAAAATTAAAAAAATTTAGGTCTTGTTTGGGAAGACTAAAAACTTGATTTTTAAAATGTTTAGCTTTTCAAAAAAAAAAGAAGAATAAATAGTTAAATTGTTTAGAATAATTTTGTAGGATATTTTTTTTTACTTTTTTTACTTTTTATTGAAATATCTAATATTTTCTTAATTTTTTCTTTTAACTTATAGTGTGTGGGATAGGCACAATTTTTTTGAGAGGAGAGTTTGGTTTTTTAATTAAGAGTATTATAGTTATTTTATTTTAAAAAAATATTTAGAATGTTTATAGACTTTTTTTTGAAAAAAATATATAAAAAGTGATTTTTTTTAGATATGAAAAACACTACAAACTTAAAAACTGAACTTTTTAAAAAAAATTAACTTTTAGAAGATAGCAAACAGGGACTTAATAGTCAATCAGGTTCGTAATCACAAGCATATGATGCATCAATAATCTCGACAAGTCACTGTCTCTCATCCAACACATGGAAAGGGTCGAACTCTTTATTCTTTGCATTGATATTGCGATATATATGTCCTGTTTGGTAAAAAAGTTTTAAAATAAAAAAATTAATAAAAAAATATTAATTATTTGGACATCTTAATCAAACCTCCACCCTACTTAAAAAAATATAATAATACCTTGAGGGTTTGTTTGATATTTTGGATGAAATTAAATAGGATAGGAACAATAAATAATACTATGAGTCCCAAATGATTTTTTTAAGAGAATTTCAGGTAGAAGTTTTAAAAAATAAGTTTTAATGCGCAAGACTCAATTGCGTGATTTTTTTTCAAAAATACCCTGTAAACAGATAAATTTATTTGTTTGCATATCAGCACAAATAATGTAAATAAATAAATTTATATATTTTCTTATTTATGGATAACAGATAAATTTATCTGTTTGCATATCAACACAGACAATACAAACAGATAAATTTATCATCGTTTTTTATACATATTTTGAAAATGGACAGATAAATTTATCTATATTCTTTATACGTGCTTTCGATAAGATAGAAAAATTTATATGTATTCTTTACACATACTTTTAATAAAAGACATGTAAATTTATTTGTGTTCTTTATACATGTTTTGAAAAAACACAGATAAATTTATCTATTTTAGAATATTTTTATTCCAAAAAGACATTGGGCGTTAAAATTTTTAT
>JAULJZ010000009.1:5952923-5967262 GCA_032270985.1 Heliamphora pulchella | reverse complement strand
TATAGATCTAAAAGCGCTGTATAGACCCTACTTATCTCACGGAAACCTAATTATAAATAACATAATTTTTTATTTTTGCATGCTCGTACGGTAATTATGTTTACACTCAGAATCGTATCATTGGTGTACATTTGTATTTAGAAATGAATCTCGACTAATTGTATAGATCTAAAAGCGCTGTATAGACCCTACTTATCTCACGGAAACCTAATTATAAATAACATAATTTTTTATTTTTTGTATTTTTGTTTAAAATATATTTTTTTATCACAAGAAAAATCTACAATATTTTAATTTTAATCAGATTAAATGATAGATTATCCAACCGTTCATCGTGAGACTCGAATCTACAACCTCAACGGCGAAAAGTTAAAAATTATAATTTGACTGCAAAAAAATTTAAAAAGGTCATTAGACTACAAAAGTTTTAAAAAATGTCATTAAACTACGAATGCTTTGATGTTTAAATACATTTAGAACTGTTGCGTAATGTTCTAAAATCTGTGTGTTTCCAAACAAATTTAAATTTGTGTTTCCAAAGTTTTTTATTTATGTAACTTATCCAAAGTTTTTTGTTTATGTAACTTAACCGCTTTTATTACATGAGGATAGGGAGAAAATTTTGGTAACTAAATCTTGGCCTTGTTTGGATAACATGGCTTATTAAGTTATTTAGCTTATAAGTTAAAAAACAGATACGTCACTCAAACGAACTAAATAAGCAAAATTTTAAATTAATAAACAAATAAGTTAATAAATCAAAAATTATTCAAACGAAATGACTTATTTAAGTAAATAAGTCAAAATAAACAAAAAAATAAGCACTTATATGTGTTTTGGTTTATCTGCTAATAAGCAAGCCAATAAACTGGTCACCCAAACAGGGCCCTTATTCTGATTTGCCGATGTCAAAAAATAAAAATAAAAATAAAAAACAAAAAACCGGTTGACAAAATATTGAGACTTCCGGCAGCCTATGATATAGAGAGATAAATAGTGGGGTCGTTTGTTTTTTGAAGGTCCTAGGTTTCCGTACCATCGAAAAGGACCCTTCTTCTCAGCTCTCTCTCTCTCTCTCTCTCTCTCTCTCTCTCTCTCTCTCGGCTCGTGGAGTGTTCGATCTCTACAGATAAGAATATGGTAAATAGATTGTCTTCTTTGCCCCTCTAGAAACTCACTATTCTCTGTGACTAAACTCTGCTTTTATGTTCTAATTTCTGCATATCTATTTTGTAATCTTGGAACTCATTTGAGAGTCCAGTTCATGTGTTCTAATTTATGGCTATTGGCAAGTTTCTGTTTTGTTTTCATAAATGCATTCGTAAATCAGGCCTTCTCTTTCTTCTTCTTCTTCATCTTTTTAATTATGCGTTTTCGTTTCCTTATCGTCTTTATTTTCATCTTTTTTTCTTGTTTCTAAGATCAGGGTTTACATTTATGTTTGGATTCCAAGAATCCAAGAGATGTAATGAGAATCTCGTTATCAAAAATTCCATTGCTAGTAATGCAAAATTCCTTGCATCAATGTTTCTCAATAGGAATTTTGCGTGGGAAAATGATTATGAGAGCCGAAAAAAATTTACTCTCCTACAAATGAAGAAGAGAGCTGAGGCCTCCACCATGCTCCGTTCACCAAGCTCTTGTAAAATAAGCCGCCCAACAGGTGGGCAGCCGGAGGCCCTCCAATCTAAGTCAAAGGGGCGCTAGAACAGAAATGCTATAAAGTAAAAGGAGAATTTTTGTTACTTACTTCAATTATGTAGAATTGTCTTCTATTTATAGAACTTAACTTTCGTTATCATCGTGTGAGGTTGTCCCATCAATCATGTTAGCCATACTTTAGGCCCATGAAAACTGAGTGGAATGTTGCCTATGGCCTTGTCAGGGTTGGTAATGTTGAGATAAATATAACGGTATAAGATATATGCTCGGTAATTCAGAAAATATATTTTTATTAATTTTTAAAAATTGTAATAAACAGAATTTACAAAAACAAAATTACAAAAAATAACATGATTAGAATATGCAAATCGAGTCCTGCAAATGCAATTTTTTTAAAAATGATTCACCGCCTATCAAGGTATTGTAGATTTTCCACCGGCGTCACTCTTTCAGAATAAACGGTTGACCCAAACGTTAGAACACCACCAAGGATCGGCTATACGAACGCACATCGTCTGTCTTTCTCTCTCTCACAACAGACTATCAAAATTTGTATCTCTCTTCTTCCTCTCACTGTATTCTGTATCTCCACACCTTCTGTTCTTTGTGTGTGTATCCAGAATACTACAGGAGTCTCATTATATAGAATTTTCTTCATAGAGAATTACACCATAATTGAATTGGCAATTGAATGGCCAATTCAATTGTCAATTGAAATCTGGTATTGAATCCAATTCAATTGTCTGAATTCAATTGGCAATTGAATTGCCAATTCAATTACTAATTGAATTCAAAAATTAAAGCCAATTGAATTTAAAAAAATTCCAACAGGTAAAACCAACCCTTAGCAATCCCAAGATGATGTTTTTCTCCCCAAAGTGATATTGAGTCTTGTTTTCGAAGAATGCAAGACTCCTATAGGGGAGAGCAGAGATTGAAATCCTACTTAGTTCAAGAATATGACTGTAATTGAGTAACTAATCATGAATTATTTTTTCTATTTCAATGGGCTTATCCTGCACTTACAAGAAGTGGAGAAAGGGGAAAAAATGGTGATAATTTGATGCTTCACTGCCTTAGTAAATAGAAGAAAATTAGAATTTTTTTCCTTTGTCATTAAAAGAAAGAAGTTGTGGCATTTGTTTAGTTTAGTTATAGGTGAACGATGGGAATAGAATCCACATGTGGGAATTATAGAGATCCAAATCACTTTTCCATTCCTTCTTAAAATTCTAACCATTATGACTATAAGGTATAACCATGGCTTTCTGGGTTGGCTACAGTGTCAATCACGTTGTTCTTTGTCTGTTTGTTTCAATGGAAAATTGTTCATAAATATTTTCCAAGAACATTTCTTTGTCATATTTACAGTTGCATTTCTTTGTTTGCTTGTGAACAGAACTTATAAAAACAAAACGTCTTTATCTCGTGCCTGAAGGCTGAAACTTTTATTTATTTATACCTGAAACAAATTGATAATATTTTCATTATATAGATATTGAAATAATGCATTATTGGGAATGAAGTTTGAGTTAATTCAGTTATAATTGCTTTGATTGAACAGACCACCTGCAAGCGTCTTGCAGAAAGAAAAATTGAGAAATTTGAGAAAAACATCACTAGAAGGGTATCCGCCAAGAAAGGATACAACTATCCGATTGGCCACATTGTTGTCGGACTCTTTGCTTTTGTGGTCGTCGGATCATGTATGTCGTTATCCCTCTTGGTATCCATTGTTATCTATTGTTTCACTTATTTGCTCAAGTTGTTGCATTATAATGTGAAGTTTCTTTGGTAAAATTGTGAGCTTAAAGTTGTATAATGTTTGTCGATGTTTAATTTGTTTGTAGTTCCCTATGTGCACCAATTATTCCTTGCATAGACATTTCTAATTGAGTAGCAATAGGGTTTTTCAATAATGAGGTGGTTTCTCAGAAATGAGATCTCCATTCCAATTTGATAGGGGCCAGAATAGAAATGTTGAGTTTTACATTAAAAAAAATGGAAATTTTATTCCTTTCCCACGGCTTCTACTATCCGTAGTGATGCTAGCTATCTAATTATTTGTTAGCTACTTAGTGTTGTTGTTGAACATAATTTTGCACTATTTTTGTATGACATATTCTCATTTTAGTCTTCAGAAACAATATTTAGCTGTTTCCGAAATGTCCATTTAGTATAGAATGTGGGTAAGAGTAGTCATGACCATTTGAGCAACAAGGGGGCCATTTCTTGTGTTCCTTGCTTATGTTTTTCACATTCTGGCAGTTAAAATGTTTCAATATTTGGAGAATTGAGTTAATGCTTATATTCCAAATTGTAGTCTTATATGTGTTAAACACTTGCTAAGACATTATGGAAGAAATTATCAATTTAAGAGCTTTGTTTTGGCAGACATTTTTCAGATGTTCAGGGCAGCTACAAGTGGAGGGACAGCCTGATGAGGTAATGAGAAGAGAGTGTTTTTCTATAATAATATCTGTATTTGGGTAGATTTGTGACACCAAATATGAAATTATCGTGCGGGGTAAGAAAGGTAGAATGCTTTTCTTAATAATTAAATAAAATATAATGGCACTATCGTGCTTGATCTTGTCCAGCTTTGTTCGATCAAAGTTTTTATTTTTCACTTTTTATCCTTGGTACTTGTTTTCAGAAGTTAGTGCTTCTTTTAAGAAAAAAAAAAAAGCATGTGCGCTTGGTCCACAGCCAAATTAACTAGCCAAAAGAGTAGCCATATTATTTTAGTTAGTCACTTTTAATTTAATATTTTATCAATACTAGTTACTTTAGCTATTCTCTTTAAAATAATATTATTTTTTATTTTTTTATTATTAGTTTTTATTTTTTATCTTGTAAAATAAGCCGCTCTTCTCTTTGATCGTCACTTATCATTCTTTAAATTATCAGTATGGGCATTTATATGTATATATATATATTATTTTCTATTAAATCTTTATAAAATATAGTAAGCTATTTAAAATATAAAATAATATCATTAATAGGAAAAAAATGTTAATTATGGTGTAATCAGTACCACTTACAATGTAAATGGTATCTTTCTTCCAATTGTCTTTTTAACTATTAATACACATTTTTATTTAAAAACATTGTACTAAATATCTATATAACAAGTTACAATAATTAATGTGATATGTATCTATTGATCTAAAAATTCTTATTCTTTCTAAACAATCAAACGGTAATATGAAGTTTATTGGGACTTTTGTCATTTTGATCGATTATTATTTAATTCAAGTATAATTACTAATTATGATGTGATAATTGTATATTTTTTAATTGATTTGTTATTATTAAATTTGAGTATTTGAACAATCTATTAATCTGTTACTATTATTTTTTTTATATTTTTTATCTCTTATAATTTCAGTCGTCATTGCAAGCTACTAAACAATTTTTAAAAAATAGTAATAGTACTTTTAAGCACGAATTATACCTAATTCACCTGCACACTTACAGTAAAAATTGTACCTTCTTTTGTGTGGGACCACACACCAACTCTGGTCCATAAAAGATGTGGGATGTTTACTTTGATTAGCAATAGCAATTTTTCTCTCCCTACTTTCTTATTTTTTTGTCTGATTATGTATAAATCTTTTCATTTTTAATAACAAATAGTGTGCTGAACAGATTTACTTCATTCTCTTTATCCCCAATGACATAAAATATATAATTTTATATTATAAAAAACATATATAAAGTTAATTTCAAAAAATATAATAAGTTAAAATGTACAAATATTATATTTCTCTTTCATTTTTTATTTACTTTCATATTTTTAGCTCTAATGAATCATTAGTTTTTTTTTTTTTCTGTTCTTGCTATTTTCCTTTTTTTTTTTCCTGGCTTTACTCTAATCAAATTAGAAATAAGAACAAGATATCACATGCCGCGTCGACATCTTTGAGGTTTGATTTACATTATTTTGGGCAAGTCGGCAGCTGCTTTGTTTCGTTGAAATAACGGACTTTACTATTTTACCATTGGATAAATTACACTTTGCACCCTTACACTTCTACCGAAATCCCACTTTCAATTGGTAGAGTCAAATCCTCACATTTTGGGTCAAGTTTCACAGTTCGGGTATCATGCTGGGCCTTAAAAAGGTAATTCGGTGCTACGTCTTATTTGGGATAATTTTTCGAATAAATATTTATAATTGAATTTATTTATTACGTAGAACTCGTCGAGTTTGTTATTAATACGAAAATTCAGATTCATTCGATATCTATAACTAAGTGATTGAATAAGATCTCCTAATATTATTTTATAAATAAATAAATAAAAATTATAATTTTTAGAAAAATTTTGTAAACAAATGTTACTCAATCACTTAATTACAGGTATTAGATAAATCTAAATTTTTATGTGAAGAACAAACTCAACGAGTTCTACGTAATGCACAGATTCGATTATAAAATTTTATTTGGAAAATTGCCCTAAACAAGGCGCAACACTGTGCTGTCTTTTTCAAGCGCAACACGTTTCCCGAGTCCCAAGTTTCAACGTCCCTCCTAGGTTGTTAAATCATGGATAGTACTTAACCTTGTGATGGGAATTATCGTACAAAACTCATTCAAACAATAATAACAAGGTTCCAATTTGGTATATTAATTCCAACAACATAAATACACAGTAATCCTAAATACATGTACATGTACTCTACCATTCAATCTATATCATATTTCTTGATTTTATATTTTAATTTAGCAATTGATATTTTTCACAAATAATAGGTGCTTACGAGAAAAGTATGTTCTCTTTATCCACATTTGATTCATTCTTGTTAGGTTCTTTCTTAAAAATAATAGAACAATACACTGCTTAAGCTGCCTTAACATCCAAAGTTATTTTCCCATTATTCTTTATGCCACTATAGTCTATCAACAGTTTACTAGCATGATGAGCAAGAAACTCATTAGTAAATGAGTTTCACTTGATTAGAGGATATTTTAATAGAGGGAACAAAAGAGTTTTTTTTCCCTAGTGAACTTTCTACCATTAACCCATCAGTAGAAATTTTATTGCCAATGCACCTTGTTTCTATCAAAGCTAGCCATTATTTACCATTTGTCAATTCTCTAATTGAAGTATTTTAAACATTAGTTTTCTTTGCTACTATATTTACGTGTGTAAAATTGGAGTTCTCACAAGAGCAATTACCCACACACTCACAAAGATTTTCAGCGTTAAGTCCATTTGACTCGCTCGAGCACTCAAATATTATACTTTTTTCAAAATCACAAGTGGAGCTTCTTTTAAGCCATGAAATAACCAAAAATTCTGAAGGGCATAAAAAACGGGTTGAGCGACGAATATCTCCAGCTTTGGGAGGAAGTTTATTCTGTAAATTAAAAAATTAGTGACCTTCAAATTATGTTCAAGCTTCGTATTTTTACACACCGAATCGATCTTGAATGTATTCTAACAAACCAAACATGAGTCAAGAGTTTGCATAATTTGGTTGGAATTACAACCATAACATTAGCCAATGTGATGTTCAGATTAATTCACTTTTGGTCTACTCACTATGACCATAATATCAAACCTATCTACTTACTACACGCTACCTCCCGTTAGAATTCCTGTGTTAACAAATGCTTGAGTGCCATAGGTTGGGGGGATTTTCTATCCTTCTTCACATTAGGGTGATAAATAGAATTTAGTGCTTAAAAAACAGAGATTAACCAAAATTGACCTTTAAACTTGCAATATCAAGCAATTAAGATGGCAACAAGTAAAGGCAACTATTATCTTTACAAAAAGGATAATGTAAGTTGTGCATTTCAAATTACAACCGCCTCTTAAAATGCCAGCAAAGTCGAAGGGAAGTCACGGCCTATAAATAAGCTACGAAAAGAACATGAAGAGGACATTTGTGCGCATAACAGTAGTCTAGCAAAGATATAGTAGTTTGTAAAACCAATTTTGTTATGTAATCATCGATTGACTGTAAGTCGAGTTGTTGATCAATAACTATTTATTTCCTTGTTCAATTATCTACTAGTTGTGATTGGTTTGTGTATTATTTTCAAATTCAAAAAAGTTTTAAAACAAGACATTGAACCATAATACAATCATTGATGGAATCAAGGGGGGCGGATGGAAGCGATCGCCTCCCTAAGATTTGGAAAAAGCTCCCAATTATAGTAGTATTAGTCCAAAATATGTTTAGATTATATAGGTTCATCTTCTAAAATTTTTTCTAAATACATAATATATGTTCCTTAAGAACTTATAAGAACAATTCGCTCCTCTTAAATTAAAATTCTGCGTCCGTCCCCGAATACAATCATCTGATTTGTTTGTGCAAAAGTAGATTTTTCCATGTCGATATTGATGGAAATGTTATGTTTAGGGTAACTGTTATATAGAACACCGTGGGAACCAAAACCAGACCCAACAAACACAAATGGTGAAAGTAGGCATTCAGTATACATCTTTGGTCTGTTGTTTGTTTCCTCCAACGAGTCTAGCAGGGTTTCCAACAGCGGTGGCTTTGGGTGGCACTTCCTTTAAGACCACCGAACCTGCTCCAATTTTAGCACCTTCTCCAATTTTAACATTGCCCAAAACTTTTGTCCCTGCGCCTATCAGAACCCCATCGCCAATTTTGGGGTGTCTGTCCCCTTTGGTCTTCCCTGTACTTCCTAATGTCACATTATGTAGAATTGAGACATTGTTTCCGATCACAGCAGTCTCTCCAATCACAATTCCGGTGCCATGATCAATCAATATTCCGCGTCCAATCTTTGCCCCGGGATGGATGTCAACTGCAAAAACCTCGGAAACCCGGTTTTGGATGAGAAATGCTGCAACAGTCCTACCTTGTGCCCACAATTTATGTGCCACCCTGTGAGCTTGGCATGCTAGGAAGCCCTTGAAATGTAAGAAGCAATGCACATAACTAAAGCAAGCTGGGTCACGTTCTTTCGCAGCTTTGAGATCTTCTCTAATAGCACTTTTAATCTCACAATCTTCCTTTAGCACACTGAAGAAAACTTCGAAAAGGGCATCACTAGTGAGGTTGGAACTGCTCAACTTTGCTGCCAAATGAGTTGCCAATGCGCTTTCTAGTGAATTATGTACCAATATCAAGGAATAATAGTACTCGGATAATATAGGCTCTTGCGCAGAATCGGATTTGGCTTCCTCACGTATTTTGAGCCACACAGAATCTTCATCCCAATCTTGAGGAATGAGTTTTAAAGGACTGCTGATTTTCTGATCCTGCTGATGGTCGACGGAATTGCATGGAACAAGATGTGAGGGATTGGGTCTCAAGATATTGATGAGCCTGCATAGAGAATTGTTGATTTGGCATCGATGAGTGTATGAAGGGAAAGGATTGGTTGCATTTTGATTTTTTGAATCATCGATACAAGCAGCCATTGTTTGGTTAATGCCAAAAGCAGAACAAGAGAGAGAGAGAGAGAACTTTTAAGTTATGGTGGCATTGGAACTCCGAAGTTTGCTTATATAATGAGGGAGGAGAGGGAAAAAATAAAAATATGACTAGAACTTTCAGGGAAGTATCATGGTGTCTGTGAAGAAAGTCAGAAGCTTGATAATGATACCAATAGTAATTAACGTTGGGAGCACTGACCAATTTCTCATTAAGGTTTACCTCAATTAAGAGCGTAATGACCAGACAAAGAACTACTATGTAAACGGTCAAGAACAGTCACAATTTGATCGGAATAATCCATTTTTTAAGCTCCTCAAGTAGGTAATTTTTCTAAAAAATTAGGCCAATTAAGACATTGTTATTGATACAATCCGAGCATATTTGTCTTGAAAAAAATAATTAACTAGTAAAATTTTGAAAATAAGACCATGTGACTGGCTAACAATATCTAATGAACTTTTTTTTAAAAAAAAAAAAATTCACCTACTTAGAAGAGCTTAAAAACTAAAGCCTTAGTTTGAATTAAAGATACATAGAGTAAAAAAAAGTGTTAGTTATGAAGGAAATAAAAAAAAGAAAAGTTACGAAGGAAATAAAAGAAAGAAAAGTGTTAGTTATTAAAAAAAAAGGAAAGGAAAGAAAAAAGATAAAAGCTATTCATTCTCTTATTTGGTTATTCAAGAGATACCGAAGAGTGTTTTTTTTATCTTGTTTATTTGATACTAATTAATAAAAGAAAGGGAGATGTTTAATACTTATTTACTTTTATTACCTTTTAATATTAACTTATATTATTACTTTTAATATAAACATAAAAATTTATAATTGACATTATAAAAATAACCGTATCCCTTTCTTCACTTTTCTTCCGTTTTTTTCCAATTTTGGAGGAATAAAAAAACTCTTAAAAATGGACCCTCCTCCCCTCACATCCCATCCATTTACCTTCTTTCCCCTTATTAAAAATTACCCAAACAATATTATAACCAACTACTGCCTTTCAAATCTTTTCCTTCCCCTCCAAACCCTTCATTCCAAACAAATGCTAAATGGTTCAGTTAAATTGTGGGACTCCGACTGACACCCATTTGAGGTCACAACAGGTGTCAAAGCACTACCTAACTTTGTCGCAGCAGGCTTCTCAGCTCCGAATTTAATATCTTTAATCTTTGGTCTTAACTTAAGGAAGACCGCTTTACAGTGACGTTTGGCATGACGATTTCCTTTTGGATTGATATGTGACGAGTGGCAGGGCGTAAGAAAATTGGACTTCAACACCAAAGTCTTCTGTAAAAGACCAGTGGCCCCAGTTCTTGACCACCACTCTTCTAACTTGTCCATATCAAAAAATAAATTCAATAATACCACATGCACTCCATTAACAACCAGTGTTTGCGAGTGTACCATAACGATTGAACACATCCATAGATTATTACCCTTAGACATAGAAGACTATTTATAAGATTTACATTTAACTAGATGGCAGTCTCTAAACCAGAAAACTAAGCAGTGCAACCGAAGCTATGAGACTATAAAGTCACAATACAAGAGTGTCAAAACCTGACTTCTAATTGAGAGTTGACGAGGCAAACACTACCTAGCTTGGTAGATAGAAAATAATATATTTGCTAATGTTATGTTGACCCAGTATTTACCTTTTGAAGTAAATACAGAGAATTGCTGCTATACATCCTCCAACTCCCCTTGGAGTTGAAAGAACTCTAGAAATCTTCTGCATATTCCTATAACCAAGACTTCTCAAATACTATTTACAAAATATAAATAGAGGCTTCTCTCGAGGAAGTAGTTAGCAAGCAAAAATTCTCCACCCCATTGATTCACACAACTGAGGGCACCACTTCCATCTCTTTTACTGAATCATAGTTCTGGTAATTAGCAGGTCCAAGACCCCACAACTGACTTGGCCTCTTTACCACCACCATCACCACTATCGCTACCATTCTCAATATCTTCATCGTTGAGACACAGTCGCTTCATCAAGTCAACCTCCTCCACATTTTCCTGGTCATTAGAAGGAGCTGAACTTGATAATTTTCGTTCGACGACTTCAACTGCTCCAAGTTTGGTGGTGAGAGCTCTGCAATCCACTGGTGCAGGGGGACTGCACTTAGATGCCTCAGCCAAAGTCGAGCATTTTGAAAACTTCGTGCTGGGGCCGGTAGCGGAAGGTATGTAAGCCAGTACATCAGGCTTTGCCTTTATATCTACCCATCTATTGCCAACCCAATCTCTTGAAGTCCTTATATTCTTTCTTTGAAGAGTTAAGATCCGGTCTATACCTAAAATCACAAAGAAACCACATGATATTGCCATTGCATCCTATGAACAGAGTCAGCCCAAAATGTGGTTTATAAAAGTCAGACAAGTCCAAACTCAACGAGTTCATGGTATTTGGCGTGATTTAGCAAGAGAGAGAGATCAGTCTCAGAGCATACCAGGGAAATAAACTTGGAGATTATCATTTCCAAATTTGTCAACCCCCATTACAACACCTTCCCACCAACCATCACTCCACCATGCATCAACTGGTGCTCCAACCTCAAACGAACAGTCTGAAGTATCCTTTGGAGGCCATGGGCGGATGGTAAGGCGCCCTAAGCATCTCATACCCAGTTTATCAGCACCTGCCACTCTGGAAGCAGGAACCCATTCCTGCACATTAAAGAAAACAGTCAAGAAAGATATTTTGTTCCTTGGTTGTTCTTCAACACATAACATAATTTCTTTCTATAAATAGAGCAGTAAAAAGCTTGCAAACATGTACATATCAAGTTTCAAGACAATGAATTAGACAGATCCATGGACCAACTGCAAACTTCCAAGCTCAACAACCACATCATCATTATTGGGATTAGTGCATTAGCCATATCACAAAATTATGTGATTTTATCAAAAAATAAAAATTTTGAAACCCTAAATTGTGCAATTTTCAATATGATTCACATTCAACAAACTATAAAACTCCAAATGATGTTAAAAATCTGTGTGTCATGGAGATACATTGACTTCATCAAACAATACATTTTAAACACTTCGGGCATGCTTTACAATTGCCCAAACCCCAACCAACCAAAATAGAGCTATACCCACAATAAAGGCACACCCATATTATGGTTCTATGTAAGGGTATCTATTGCAAATAATTCACATAGCCCCTTTACAGTGGACAAGACAAAAGAAAAGCTGTAGTAAAGAGCCACTAAGGGTGACTATGTTAAATCTGCAAACGTAGAGCTTGCGACATCTTCAAGTGAACTCCAAGAGTATGCTGAAAAAGACTTACATAGAAAAAGGGGAAAAAAAAGGATGAGAATGGTCCACACAAATGTGCTGTGGCACCATACATGTTTTTACTTCCAGTCACATCCACCAATTTAAGGCTATCACAGGATTACAATTTTAACAGCTATTCAGAAGCATTTACATACCTCAAGATTGCCAGAGCCATCAGCATCCTGCACATCAACATATTCAACTTTCAGACGCTTTTGTGCTGCCCGCAAGACCTTACACCTGAACCAGCAGCCTCGGATGCCACTATCTTGACAGAGCAGCTCTATCTTTTCATCAACCTTAAAAGATGGATGACTCAGGGGCTGAGACCCAACAAGCTTAATGCTACCTGGATTCCTACTTGATAACTTGATCCTCAACTTCTTAAATGTTGGCTCACATTTTGTCTGGTTCCCCGGTATTGAATTTGCAGCACCACCATAACCAGTCTCAAGTATTTGATCCCCTCCAAAACTTCTATTTCTCTTGGCACCTCGTCCTGCATGGTTGTCATGGGTAAAATCTTCATCTTCTTCCCCATTTGATTTATGATCCTTGGTTCTATGCTTGGAGACCAGAGGGAAATCCAAAGAAGAGAGGATTGCTTGATTCAAATAGCCCCGCAATTTACTTAGAGAGAATGGCTTGACCTTATTGTTTTTAAATTGCCTAAAGCACATATGGATTCCAGTTGATGAAGGATGGGAAACAACAGCCAAGCATTTCTCATAATGCTTTGGAGTCAAAACTGTGGCAGAGCCATCAATACATTCTGCACTGATCACCTGAACATGAGGTGTGATGAAAACTTCTCTGGGGTGTGGATTCAGCTGAGGTAGTACGCCCTTAATTTCCCGATTGTGATGAAACCACCGCACTTTAACCTTTTTCTGGCCCTTCTTGTCTTCATACAAATCTTCCACGTAACCAACATAGTGACTTTCATCTTCAGCCATAATGTATACAAAGGAATGAACCTGACATCAAGAAGAAAAAGGGAAAAATATTGTTTCAATGATCTGAGTGGCAGTGAGAGAGAAACCATAAAACAGGCTTGTGCTTACTGCTATAGTAGTTTCATTCCTACAAAAAGCTGGGTAGTGCTTGAGTTGTTTACTACAGATCCAAGCAACACCTGACCACACAATATCCGAATTTTGAACTTTCAATCTCCTAGGAACCTGGATCGGAAATGAAAAATTAATATTGATCACAACAAATAACTATAACTTACATAATCAGATTTAATAGTTGGATGGTAAATAAATACCATATGATCTGGTAGAGTATTCTGAAAAGCACTGATACCAGCCACCAAGTCCCGAGATCCCAGAGCTTGTGTCGAGTTGCTTGCCTGTAGATCTGTAAAATTATAACTAATATTGTTAAGATTCCAAAGCAAAACAAAGGAAGTCTTCCACGAAGAACAGAAATTAAAATATATAGGCGATTCCATAAATGAGTTAGCCATACAGATACAGTACACTTGACACCAATGCCTAAGGTAAGTATGCCATCCAGACAACTGCAGTTAGAACACCACCATACATCCATTGTAAAATCATGAGAAGATGTTATGGTCTGGATATAACAAGTAGTGAGGCTGGATAACTAGGGAGAAGCTTTGTACATGTCATCTACAAAGGGCATTTGCTAATTGATAATCTCAACAAGATTTTAGAATTATGAGCTTTAAACTTAAGGGGAAAAACACTTTACAACGACTATAGTTGTTTCCAAATCTAAGGATAAGCATAAAGGAAGTGAAAAAGTTTTGATGATGGAAATGAACCCAAGAGGCCAAGAATAACCATTTCCTTTATCCGATTTTGATTATGCACAAGAAAGTGGTGATCATTAAGGTAATGTTCTACAAAATTCTTAAGGTTGAGGAAATGCAATAAATAATTAATAACCAGGTAAGATAAGCACGAATAAATAAGTAAATACAATA
>JAULJZ010000009.1:5940853-5952913 GCA_032270985.1 Heliamphora pulchella | reverse complement strand
GGAGTACATAAAAGATAAATAAGTATAAGATGCAGCCTCAGAAAGTAAAATCTATGTTGTACTTCTAAGGGTACATGCATTTGCAGAAGACAAAATTCATTTAAAAAAACTTGAAAACAATGATGGTGTGATTACTAAACATGACACTACATGATCGATATGAAAAGGCTGGTAGAAGATCATATCTCGAGCAGGACAAGCTACAAAAACAATAAGAAAAATTGAAGTTTCAATTTGACTTGGTGCAGATGGCCTTTCTGAGGAGTTCCTAAATTTAAAGCATGTATACTTGAGTTTGAGATATGAATACCTGGGGAGAGACACTTACAATATGAAAGAGATTGCAGCAACTATGAGGCGAATGAAAAGGTAGTTTTAAAGACTAGTCCGGGCAACATAAATTAATGGACATTATGATGATAAAATTTTCACCAGAGAAATATAGACACATAAATTAATAGACACTATGGTCTAGCACACTAGTTATTCCTTCCTTTTTATTTTAAGGAAGTCCTCAAGCCTATTGAATCCTGATACAAATACAAAATATTTAGGGGGAAGAGAGGGACTGGTGGTTCTGCTGCCAGTATTACTGCAAGCAAACCTTGTAATAAGGTATTATTTAAGCTTGGATTTCTCATCCTATGGTTGTGTACAAGCTCCGTGACTAATGACGGTCATACAAAATCTTTTTTCGGATTCAACCTATTTTCAGGTTAAGTATAAATGATGAAATCAACCAGAAATGAACAATTTCACTGCAGCTGTGAAAAGTCAATGAATAAATACTTCTATTTGCTTAAATATATATATATATATATATATATATATATATAGAGAGAGAGAGAGAGAGAGAGAGAGAGAGTACCTAGAAGGCTAGAAATCACAAAGATTGAGTTAAGCCACAATCAATGAAGGTTCCAACAATGAAGACAGTATCCCACCATGATAATTTGGAATTCCTCCAATAGAGGTTAAAGACAGGGGACCATAGTTATCAAATCGAAATACAAATCGTCTATCATTTTTCTATATTTTCGAACCGTGTATCGTATCGGAGTATCGTAAGATATTGAACATATTTAAAAATAGGTTTAAAAATATGTATATTTGATATAACACAAACATATTACGCGAATAAAATATTAAATAATGTTAACTAATAAAATTATAAAAATATGATTCTTAAAAATAAAAATATGTGTTAATCAATACTTAATAGTTAATACATCTGAAATACATATATACAATAAGAAATATCACACGTAAATGCACTGCACTATTATAATCTAAATATGATTTATTGTATATAATATATTCTTTGTATTATCATTTAAGTTTTAAAATTTTAATGTACACCTTTTAAATTCTCAATTACTTTGTTCATAAAATAAAACCATATAAATGTTAGTGGCCGTAAATCAATGTTATAAAATATTAAATACTAAACGAGTAGATATTTATAAAAGCAAACAAATATTAAAGAAAAATGATCTAATGATCTTAACAATGCAAAACTTTGTAATAATATTTATTTTTACAAATTTAATTATCTAAAAAATAAGTATTAATATATCGTATGTATTAGATCATGTATTGCATATCGCATATCACATTATGTATTGTATGTGTATCGTAAGATATGAGCATGATTTTAAATAACGGTATCGGGATACGTCACGGTAACGGTCGCAGTGTAACAATATTGAAAGTATCGAGTGACATGTACCGGAAATCCGCTATCACGACCATGAGTTTTTAAAAATCATCAACAATGATTTAAAATTTCAATAATATGTGTATTTGAATAATTTTAATCTTAACTTCATTTTTTGGTTAATATTGTAAACATTTCAAAATATGTTATGCTTTTTATGAATAAAAATTAATGAGAATAAAAGAAAAGTTGACCCCTAACATGGAATAAAAGAATTTTCTTTTTTAATGTTACAAATCAGGTTAATCCCAATTCCCACATCAGCTAAAGATCATAAATTTAACTTATATTGCCAATATAATAGGTGTGTGAAAGAATTAGTCCCACATTGAAAACTATTGAGGATGGATGGAGAACCAACATGGATAAATAAGGTTCAAGCCGCAGGCATCTGTGAAGGAATTACTAGTTCCAAATCGGAAAACGATGAGGATTGAAGGGAAACCAACCTTGATAAATAAGGCTGAAGGCTTAGGCTTGGACTATACCAAAGTGTCATACACGCGGCTCAATCTAGCTGTAAAGTTGAAAAGTAAAAAAATTCTTTTTTCCGAATTGGTAATTTAAACGCTATTCCTTTCACACTTCTCTACCAGCTCAATTGGATCCACTGGATCAAATTGTGGGAAGCGAACGCAGTCAACATTGGGAACTTAACGCTGAACTAGCTTATCCTGGTTAAATCTTGTATTGGGAATCGGAAACAATTCTCCCAATATCAACATTTTAACCATTTTGGTCCGTTGCGTAACACAAACCGGTTGAATCGGCTGAGAATTTTGGTCATACCGATATATCGGTGTGCACCCGAATCGGAGGTTCAAAAATCCATTATGAACCAGCCAGTTCGCTGCATAACGGCCAGTTTTTAAATCCATGAATACGAGTTAACATATGATATGATAGGTGATACATATCGATTTACCTCTTTAATGTATTGAATCTTATGATTCACGATACGTACCTCTTTAATGTATTAAATCGTGAGATTTTAACAACAAAGCAGAGGACAATGATGGGGTAGATGATAAGATAGGGAAACAAAACTGTTTGAGGAGGTCAAGCAGGTTGAATCTAGAATGAGAAGTAATTCTCCTCTAAATACTAAAAATAGGCTCAAATTTTGGCTATAACATGTGAACTTGTTGACCCAGCACTCATTGGAAGTATAAATTATCTTCCTTCTTTGGCATTTACTCATATACACCAGTTTCATGTATTCTCGCAAAGCAGTGCTTATTCAATCATCCATTAAATACCACACCAATGTTCACCAGCACGGCCAAGCCAACTTGAGGCCAACTTGTTCCCACAGCGAGAAAACTTAAGCCAGCTTATTAGCAATCTGAACTTGAGCTCTTCTAGAGCAACTCCAATTTTTTGCAACCCCACCTCCAAGGTTTTAACAAGAATTCTTCGTAAAGATTGGTTATCATTGATGAATTATGTACCTTAGAACCTCTCTTTGATCATTTTTCCCTCGTTCTTCTCGCTCTAATTCTTAGTATTTGTTGTGGATCCAAAACCTGAGAGTCCCAAATACATTCATTTTATCTTTTAATTTTTTTTGTTTTTTAAGGGTTTCTAGAACTCAGTTTAGATTTGTCTTCCCTATACTAATACGGTTTGATTTGTTTTCCATATACAAATACCTCAATAATTTTACTGCTGTCCTTCACCATTGAGTTTTTAGGAAATTAAGCTTAAGCAATGGCAAATATGGGACAAGCACAAGAATTTCTGCCTCTCACAGCTAGAAACTGTGCAACGCATTACACTAGCAACAGAGTTTCATTCAGATGACTAGAAACTATGCAACTCGTTAATCTCGTTCTTAGTTCCTACTTCCTAAGATGTTTCCTATTCTTCTTCGATAAACTTGGCTGAGTATGGTTCGAGAGATCACAAAATAGTGACAAAATGTATCAAAATTCACGAGACCAAAGGCCATTCTAAGTGGAGTCAAGGCACAATTTCCTATCTCGGGATTTATTATTGTTTTCAGGGGAAAGGCTTTCTTCATATAGTAGTTTGCCACATTCTAACGCGTCGAGGATGGTGTCCTATGCATAATGACTAGAAAATCTTAGCTTGGTTATTCCCTATGAGGGAGCATGAAATGCATTATGAGACCAAGCAACGTACGGAAAATCTCCTCACTGTTGGAATGACCAAGATATCAGAATATCAAAGGGGAAAAGTGCGCCAAAACCGTTCCCTCTATTCCCCGAGCCACATAACTCCAAGGATCCCATGGTACTCTCTATTAATGGATGGATCATATATGTAATGCAGTATAAGCATTGTAACCAAGCGAAAGCTCCTCAAGTTCCCAAGGCCCAACTCTCATTATATGCTACACGATTGCAAAATAAGTCAATAGTCATAGGCTTACATAATGGTTAGGGATGGAAATTGGAACCAGAATTCTGGGTACCTGCCACTACTGAGGCAATTATAGGGGCTAGTTGGGAAAGGGGTAATTCAAGCAAAAATAATAACCCAATAGAGTTTAGTTTGGGATTGGGAATAGAGCATCACCACCCCTTTTATGCACTAAATGATTAATATCCCATGTCATAAACATTTCTTTTGTTTATTACCCCTCCTATATGAAGAAGACTTACAAGAACTATGGTTTCTAGAACTCTCTCCCCCCATCTCACTCTAGCATTCAATGGCTTCAATGTAATGTAATTGGGCTCTATAGCAGTCTTCAATGCTCTCTCCATCAACTTGTTCGCATAAAATTTCTTGTGGTCTACTGCAGGGAAAAAAAATCAGCATTGTGTTTTTGGAAGATGACTCTTTGCCTCTCTAGCATTAGATTCAATGGTTGCTTCCACCAAAGCTTGTTCAACATTTGGTGGTGAGGTTTGTATATGCCTAAATACACTAATAAGTAATACCTACACAAGCCCGCACGCACACACACATGTGGATATATATGTGTGTGTGCATATAGATCAACATATCTCAAGGGATTGTGTTCACTAGACAGTGGTCGTTAGCCGGCGCGAAATGGGATAGCACAGCATTGGGGTGGTAGTGGGTAATCGGGTATGAGGCAGGGGAGGGGAAAGGTAAGGGTCCTCTTAGGCAGATGGGTCAGGGGTGTGGGATACAAATATCCACCCTGCTGCCATTTCTAAACATGGCATTTATACCCAGGATTTAGAAGAGTGCCTTGAATGTCTCCATGTCTGGTAAGGCCCCAAGTGATCTAAATTTACACTTGGACTAACAAGACTCAGCCTATGAGGAAGCAAATGAATGGATATATGCATGGCAAATACATAGGAGGTCCATGTGTCCAATTTCTCGATGATGTTGGGGTGTTCTCAAATAAGTGACGCTAACAATTCCCTAATACAAGACGACATACACCCAAAGACGACAACAGTTAGATTGCAGTTTAAGGAAAACAACAGCATGGCCAAATCATGGTTAAAAAATCAGTGACATTGACAAGAACATATGGTAAACTGACGTTTTAACACTTAGTAGAAACCGTAGGAATAGCATGTGAATGTGGTGGGCTGTAAGGGCTATTCGTGTTTAAGTAACAAATTCGGACACCTGTTGCATCATTTCTTCTTCTTTCATTTTTTTTCCCTTAGGCTGTGCAACTCCCCTAAATAGACGTGCATGTTCAACAGCAGCAGCTTATTAGTTCGAGATTTCATGCTTTAATATACAGTTAAGAATTGACTTTACTTATCAACAATGACTATAAACAAGCGATAAAGTTCATTAACATTTTTATCATGAAGGAGAAGATATCTAAAAAGATAAAGCCAAAGTGCTAAGGCTATAATTATGTAGAGATTAGCCTTAAAAAACGCATTAGAAGCCCACACAACCTTTGGTTTTCATGTGACTACAATGTTGTCATAACTCATAAACTATAAGTAATTGCATTCTCATATAATTGTCTTATAAGTGTGTATTTCTAGAAATAACAGATATAGAGATTAGTTTCTATTCAAAGCTTTTCATAAGTGCCAACTCCTTAATGTGCTGCATCTGTACCCCACGTGATGTCATTTGCACGTGGTGTCATTTTCACATTCTGACCAGCCAAAGCCATAACCAGCTAGGAAGACTATTGTTTACATGAGATATATAAAGAATAATTATTAGTTATTTAAGGATTCGTGATTAAGAAAAGTCTTATAAATTTAGGAAGTTTCTTTCTTGATACTATTATACATCAAGATTCTTATTTTGGGACATTCTTATTTACAACAATCGGGCATGGAAGGGATATGAGTTTTGCGGAACATGCCATTGACTATGGGAAGCGATTGTACATAAATGGATAAGACATACATTTTATCAACGATAAATTATCACTTTTTTAAATGCTTCGGCAAATATTTAAGTCAACTAGTTAGAATAGCAAAATTAATTAGAGAAACGTAGTAATTATCATTTATGACGCATCCACATGAGAATCATATAATGATAACTATTTTACCCACCACTGCCCTCTGAACAATTTGGTTTTTCCTCCATAGTGATAAGGGGTTAAAAGATGTACTAGTAATAATTCTCATTTTAAGAATAGATAATTGTGTATCTAACTGCATAATGGCGGCATAGATCTATGAATAAGCTACGTTGTGCGCTTGTGTGAGTATCAACTAGACCTAAATTATAAAAACTAAAAAGGCTCACCAAACATATTGAAAGTTTCTTCCAGAGTCGCTCCGCCGACGAGGACCGGGCAAACTTTTAGTTATGAATTTGGCATTGAACCAATAGGCAACGCACAGTTACAATTTTGAATCTGTTATTACATGTTTGCTTTAGTTTTTGTTGTTTTTTCACGTTATAATGATTTTTCTTTATCCATATTCCATGGGCAATGAGAACTAATCAATTAGGTAGATTGTATTTATAGAAGCTTTAACTTTTGTGCTTATCTTTATTGTTGTTTCAATTTATGCATGGAAACTAGGGGCATCGAAACGATCATAGATTTTGAATATTCGGACAATTAAAGAAAAAAGACAAGAATGAGACAGTTATGATTTTTATCGAGTTTACCTTATATGATCAAACAACGCAAAATTCATCTATTTCAAGTACATTAAGTATCTTCCAAATTGGTCTCTCTAGCTTATGGCCCCTTCTCTATAGTGCTAGTTGTTGCTTCATTGAATTTGCTTTACTGATAGGCTTATGATTATACTTCGAACATTATGGATTGGTACTAGAATCAAGTCTTAGAAAAGCGCATACGTAATTTCAACAGGCGGATAATAATAACGAAAAATAGCTCCTTGAGATTTTATGTTCATAATCACCTAGTACCACGGTCCAACAATAATTACCCAAAAATACCTCATTTTTTCTTCAAATCAACTCATGGCAAATTTAGTTAGCTTCATACTAGATGGATGCCCTCTAATAAGTTCATTGCAATTGGCATTATACCATTTAAGTCTAATCATCCATACATAACGAATAGGGGTTCACAAGCAAAATGAATTAGAGCTAAGAAGTATGATATACATATTTGGAATTTAAAGTTTATCTTTTCCTAAAAATGAATAGAACACATCTAGCCTCTAGGAGAGAGCGAGGGGGGGGGGGGGGGGGGGGGGGGGCATAGAACCCAAAAAGTATCCATGGAAAACATAACCCATGTAGAGTCAACTAAAAAAGGACATGCAAAATGGGGTAAGGTTGAATATATCTTGCCACCATCAAAGCCTTACAGTTGGGCCAAGCCATCCTTTCATAAACCATGTAGATTCAGATCCTCCAAGAGAATAAATTACATAGCTACATGTTTCCATTTCTTTCCTCAATTCTTGTTAGTAGGATTTGCAAATAAGTTTTCTTTCTCCTTAAGATTATATTACTTTCTATGTTATAATTCAAAACCCATGTTAGGAATAAACCTCTAAATCCAATTTTAAAGACAATATCCAAATACAAGCACGTGTGATTTTAATTCTCACTCTCAATCTCAGAGCCAATTCCTTGAATGAAACACATTCCTAATTAGCACTGAAACCCTGGGCATGCATATGACAAAATGTGAACATATCGGCATGGCAATCCCAACAAAAAGAAAGGGCGCGTAGAAAAAAGGACATGGTGACAAACAAATTAATTTCCATTATTCCCATGGATATATTTGGAAAATGTTTATCTGTTATCTTGCCAATATAGTGATATTTTGCATATCAAAATAGTAAAACCGTTTACGTCTTACATTTTATATGTTGAAAAAGAAGTAGGAACGTATATTCCTAATATCTAAAATGCCTAGAAGGGGGATTGACATTTATAAATCCACATTGGTTTAAATTTAATATTGGCCCCAAGTTATTTTCTTCAAACTTGTGCCACGACCAGGGTTCTAAATCGCCACATCTGTTGCCTGCATCTCTAAACAATAAACACGCAAGCCCTTAACATGTTCTTATCTAAAATAAAAACAAATAAAAAAAGACAATAGAACAAAAAGTGACGGTATCTAACAGCCAGACACAATCATGGCACTTCTGCAGAATTGTTCATGCTTTATTAGATACATTCTATGCGGTCAACTCTTCACACAATTGTCTAGTTTGTTCATGGAACTTTTCCCAAATAGAAGGAATACTTGCGGAGATTTCGTGTTACCATTGGTAATGATTCTACTCCAAAGTTGTGATGCCAATTTAAAATTTGTTTTCGTGCTAAATTTAAAGTGATCGTATAACACCACCAATCAAAAGCATAACCCTTGGCCCCACATAAATTTAGATGATACAGTTATTGTGTTTTAACAAAAAAAGAATACGACTAGGTTTTCACTCAAACTTCAAATCTAGTAATAGGAGTCGTTATCTAACTATACTCAAGACAAGGAACTCACTCTCCTAGTACATTAAATTTATTTACTAGAGATACATGTATTTAGATAATCTATTATCAATTCTCAAATTCAATAGCATAGCAAAATACTATCTTTTCTCTTACATTGTCAATATGTATAATAATTTAAGAACAAGTATGTATATCTATATGTAATTGTACATACAAAGAAAGAAATCACCTTCGGGCAGTTCTATTATCCATTGTTCCTCTGAACCTCTTTATGTTAGTAGTGTCAGTGTGTCACTATGCTCACCCCCAACCCCAGTACTGCACCCAACACGCTACTTCATGCATCTACAATGTGTTTTTTGTGGTTTAAAACTGAAAGATGAAAATCTGCAAGTAAAAGCCAAAAAAAAAAAAACATTCCTCTCCCTACTTCCGGATGATCATCAACTTTTTAGCTTATTTAACCTATTTTTACCACATAAGCTGTAAGAAGAAGCCCGCCAAACACACTGAAACAAACTTTAAGAATAAATTTTTTTTAAAAAAAAAAAACATAAGCAGCCCAATTAAGTCGTGCCAAACATGCACAATATCACTATGCTCACAACCTGTCAGGCTGTCACCCACTATAGTAATCCACTACAACGGTAAAACTTAATAAAATATTTCCATATTATTACGACCTGCAGCCCTATAGGTATATTTTTGTTTATTAGAAAACTATTCCTACTTAGTCATACAATTGTAACAAAGTAATAGGGCGCCAATAATAACCATCATAACTTTTATGAAAACTTGAGAATGAATTTTAAGTATAACTAAACCTTAAATAAATAGCAATATTGAAGTACTAAAATTCAAGCAAAGGTGGTCAATTCAACCGGAAAGGAAAGAATGATTTCCACACTCAAAGCACGTTCTAGAAGACAAGATGGGGTAGCTCTGAGAAATTGCAAAGTAGTAAAAAAAAAACAGGCAGAAAATAAGTTTTTGGAGAACTCAAGACAACAGCAAGGACTTTAGGTAGTGAAGTAAGAAGAAGTAAAGAACAAGAAGAAAACAGGTTTAAAAAAGAGAAATGAGAAGCAAAATGAACAATATAATCATAGGAAACTCTCTACAAGTTTAGAAAGAGAAAACTTCACCGCATTGAAATCAAACACAAGTAAGCATTCATTTCATTTGTAAATACAAAGGGAAAGACTTAAGGGGATGAGAAAATAAATCTTTTGAGAGCTATAAAGGGGTAAAAACAAACCACCCAGTTGCATCAACTTCATGCACAAAATTATGGATATACGTAACTTTTAATCACTTTCTTTCATAGTAGAGCTATAATCCAATAACTTCAGCATTGACTCGATCTTGAGGCATTTTTTCCCTTTTGGTATCATCAAGAACATGACTACAATACCATCTGCCACTTCTAAAATGCTGGCAGGGTTTGAAATCTCACCTCTTTCTTCAAGAGATCCTTTGGACTCATTGGCCTAGAAGCCCACGGTAAGCTCAAGATTTATGAAAATGAAAGCATAAACAATCAATTCAAAAGTTAATTAGCAGTATGGCCTTTTGCCCATTTTCCTTGCAGCCAGAAGAATTTAGTGACCTAAAGATAAATATTCATGCATACATACAAACTTTGGATTTTTGTAGTGATACACAACGATCTGTGTAATTGTAAGTTCTAAACCTCGTACCTACATGATTATACGCATCCCAACGGGAGAAGTAAACATAATTATAATTTCTCCACTATCCGTGCAATTCTTATTTTCAAACTGGAAGTTTAAGAATGAGTCTGTCTCCTTTATCAAAGACTTGAGCAGAACTACTCATGGTGAAATGCCAACCATGGACTTCTATAAGAAACCCTAAATATAGATACAGCAGCAGAAATGGAACTTTTTTCCGTATGGCAAAGAGGAATGGAAAATTTAAAGCAATGGTATCGCTATATAGGGCGTACGTACTTGAAACGTCTTGCGGTGGGCAATGCTTTGAAACCATTGCTGTGAGCCAGTCCACAACCTCTCGTCTGGCTCGCCATTTTGTGCTGGCATTGATGAATCCCTCGGACCCATAGGTCTGCAAGTACTCGTCGGCAACAACATAGATCATGTGCCTAATACTCCTCTCAGTCCCAACAACAGCGAGGACTGAGTCGCCAGACTCATTCTTCAAGAAAAAGTGAACTACGCGGTTTCCTTTCTCCTGGGAAATGATGTGCTCTTCCCACGCCACAAAAACATTATTATCTGCATACATTCTGGTAGCAAGGAGAGCAGGCAGGAGAAGAGTAAGAGCTGATAAACCGTGCAAATTGTAGAGAGCGCTTCGTGTAAATGCCCAATTCAAGTGATTACCATCTGTGTTCAACTCACCTTGCTAGGTAGGCAGCAAAACCACAAACTCCAGAAACCCTAACACGATTCTAGGTTCTCATAAAGATAAAATCTTCAAGTCCCTAAAGATAAACAACCCAAAAAAAAAAGTTTAAAAAATTAAACAGAGTACAGAGCCCCAAAACTCGAGTAAAACTCAGTAGTAAAAAATAAACAACCGACTCTGAACTAAAGAGGAGGTTTTCGAAATCCTCTAGCCACCGAGAACTGGGCATCGGAAAGATTCGAACATAAAACCCAGGAACAATTAAACGAAAGATTAAAAAAAAAAAAAAGAAAAAACAAAACTAGGGTTATAAAACCTAAACCCAGGCCAAAAAGAAGAAAGTGGATTTAGCTTAGCTCCAAAGCCCCACCGAGTCCAAGGGTATAAACAGAATGACTTGAACGGCATTCATCATTACATAGGGAGTTAGGGCTTACCTTGGAAGGGCTATGTAGAATTCTGAAAGCGACAGAAAAGAAAGAAAAAGGAAAGAATCTCATGGCTTAGGACTGACCTGAGAAGAACACAAATATGGAGAGAGAGAGAGAGAGAGAGAGAGAGGGGCACAAAAGAGTAGCCCAGTTGGATTTTGTGCGGGTTTGTGTTTATCTGTGGTGACGGTTTGGAGACGTTAATGAGTGAGCGAAGAAGATTGTGGAAGGAGGAGAGAGAAAAGAAGAAGAGAGAGAAAGAGAGGGGGCAGATGCCATAACAGCAGTCAGCGTTGCAGAGCTGCGCGACTTGGGTGCCCCATTGACATCTGGTGACAAAGAGAACTAAAGCGAAAAACATAAGAAATTGTAAAAGATAAAATTTGAGGGGGTTGAAAATAAATATTTCAAAATTATCTCTTTTTAGACGGTTTTTTTTTTTTTTTCGTTTTTTTCTAGTTTCTCGGGAGAGTTGTTATTTATTTTTTTTAAAATTGTGTTTTTAACCTTCATTGTAATATTTTTTTTATTTATTAATTATTTGTTTTATTTATTAATTATTTGTTTATCCAAAATATATATATATATATATATTTCAAAAGAAATTTGAAAAATGAAATGCATTGTGTGAATCACTTGAACGATAGACTTGAGCCCATCTGCATATTAAGGCCCAAGATTTAGTTTGTTTTT